>OENT01000818.1:0-74121 GCA_900239685.1 Rotaria macrura | reverse complement strand
TCTAAGTCTCGGAAACCCTGTCTCGAAAACCCTTAAAGGGTTTCAGATAGTAACAAACTCGGAAACCTTCTCTGGGTTTTATGGGATATGGTTTTTTTTTAGAGAGTACTCTTCTCTTTTTAACCCCTTTCAGATTTATTATTCTTATTAACTTTACTTCTCAACTTCTATCATGGAAAAATCGACCATAGGTCTTCGATACATTTACCGAGATGACAATCACTTCTATATGTTTCATCCATATCTGAGACTGCTTGACTCTTACATGGAGAACTAGATCAAAATGTTAGCGGTAATCTACATTAATGACAATATCGTAGAACCACTTTCCATGAATTGTACTGTAGCTCTCCTAGCTGAAGGTTGTCCTCTGGTTAACATGATATCTATGGCAATAACTGATACCATGTCATTGATAACCCATTGACATAATTGATCCATAACTTTCATCGATAGATTTCTCGATACTCTCGTGCAACAGTATCCGCAACACATCATTGTCAATCTTTTCATTGCCCTCCTATTTACATTAATACTTTTCTTTGGCATAAGAAAATTGCTCTGTCATAAAAAAGTCACTGAAAACTACTTCATCATCTCGTGGTAAGTGTTTCTTACTTTTCTCGATATTCATCTCCGAGAAGATGCATCATCTTTTCTTATTTATATATACGTATCCTTACAGCTGCTATACCTCAATCTCAATTGATACACTGTGGTGAAGAGAACCCAAGGGATAGTGAAAAAATGCCATTAAGTGTGTATGTACAAGGAAACTATTTAAAAATATTTCACACTAATAATACTTTATTTACTTCATAGTTTGTATGTTACTATGATTATGTTTCGCTCGATTCTCACAAATGTTCATCTTCAACAAGTGATAAATTTTCATCGATTTTTTCTATTTAGATATATCAAGTCATTTTCGATTTATTTTTGGTCCTGTTCTCCTTTTCCCTATCTGTCAAGTGTCTCTTTGCTGTTTTATATTCGTATTATTAATACACCTAATTTAAACCAATTTCAAGCTTTCTGATTCATTTGAATGATGTTGGTGATGTTTAATTTTCATTTTGGATAAATTGCTTCAAGCGTGTTCATTGTTTGAGGCCAAATAATAATTATGGTGATCTATTTTTAAGCCTTCCATCTACTGTAATAAAAAAACACATTCACATCAAAGTATTGAAGATTACCACTACGGACTTACTTTGCAAAGAATCGACGTTCATTATCGAGACGAACAACTAGTTTCAATCTTCAAATATTTTCAATCTAATCATATGCCTCTGATGACCTGAAGTATAATTTACAAATAATTCAGTCATGTATGAAAAGTCATTTTAAAAAAATATAATTCATTCATAAGGTCAGTGATCACGAAAAACAACTTATTTTTCTTTTTCATCTGTAATGGTTTTCATGCTGAGTTTTCCTTTGTGATAATCAAGTGAATTTGAGGTCTTGTCGAATCTCATACGATCACCGTCGGAACTGATTGAGTCATCATGAATTTATGATTCAATTTCTAGTGACCTATATGCTCTGGACGATGATTCTTTGATAAAAAATCATAGAGTAAATAGAATAGAACACATGTGCATAATTTTATTTCTGAAAAGCGTCGCACTAGGACAAATTTCGTTCAGAGAAGTATAACTAGAGATCAATATGTTTTATTCTCTATCGTTCTAATTATTCCATCATGGACACACAGCTACATGCACATCCAATCATTTTTAACACATGTTGCATTTACTGTAATAATGAATAGAATATTTTCGATGAATTTTTCAAATCTCTATGTACGATAGATAGATTTACAATATAGTACGTTTTTTTTTCTTTTAGATAAAATATAGAAATTGGCTAAGGAATTCAGAAATCGACTATGAAGAACTACATATCAATCAATGATGATAATGTTAATTCCAGTTTTACTTATGGATCCGCTTCTCTCTATGAAAATCGATGTTTGCCGATTGAAAGCGATGATACATGGGTCATTGAAAAATCAAGCTCTATCGATTTATTATTGGAGCAATTTGTTTTCGAGAAAAATGATGATTTTATTAATAATCTTAAGGAGGATCCGATCAATTACGTCGATACTTCATTGAGTAAAGATGATGATGTATTAAGCGATGCTTACATTATCGATGAAGGCAGTAAATTATCGGATGAGAACGATTACGAAGATCAAAGACAAGAGGATGGAGATTTATATAATACTTTTAGCTTTGTTGGCTTACATGTTATTTGTCGTTAGTTATGTTTTTCGTTTTTATTCTCGTTTTTTGACTTTTCATTTATACATTGTTTCTACTTTTCTTTTACTTTTTGTGAGACACAGATTCACTTAACTGTTTATTTCCTCTGATTTTGGTTGGTGCTTGAGAAACTATGTTTTGTTGATTATTTTTTTCTTGTCATTTTCAGATCTTCTTTTCTCAAATTAAATCTTCGAAAAAGATAGTGATTCATATGCAGTACACAAACCAATGTCTCGTATGCTAACTAAAAGCGACACGAGGAACGAACAGTTCGAACCGCTGCACATTTGCCTGCTGAAAACGAAGCCAGTCTTCTTCGATTACATGATAACTCCTTTCGTTAAAGGTTGCTCTCTTCCAGACATGATAACCATTGTTAGAAACCTCATTAAGTCATTAAGTACTCATTCATAGAAGTTATCCATAGCCTCCATCGATCAATTTTTTGATATTCTCTTACAACAACATCAAGAAATCGACATTGTGAGTCTTTTAATGATCTTTTTATTTACATAGACACTTGTAGTTGAAACAAAACATTTCTCCATATCATACAAAAGAAAACTATCATTTTCCCATTGTCCGATGGTAAGCTTCTTCCTTTTATCATTTATCTTGATGTTCTTGGTGAAGACCATCATCACATTATGTATGTATATATATATATATGAATATAATCTCTAATTCTGAGACTTCGAGAACAAATTAAACATTTTCGACATTGCATTATACTCTTTCTGAAATGAGAACCATCGGATCGCTATATCACAGGTCGATCTGTCCGCCAAAGAGGCTCTGCAAGAACAGACAACAAAGATGCGGGTATGTCACTGTATCTTACAGGAATACATGGGAAATCGATGGGAAATAGCAACGGCATTCAGTCTAGAAACTTTCACGAAGTTTTCCCCATGCTTTCCAGTGGGTTTTCTCATAAAACACAGCAAATTGGTGGAACACAGTACAAAAGCTCTGGAAAGCTTTGGGCCAGGATACTCCGTCCAATATTCCAGGAATTTCACGTGCTTTTGTGAAACATCACCCGAAAAGAATGTTCATGTGTTCAGGGTAGAAATCTTGTACCCCCCCCCCCCCACAGACTGTTACCGAAAAATTACTTAATTAAATTCTATCCTAATTAATTAATAGAAAATCTTACCAACATTTCACTAGTAAATCATTGATTTGCCATCACAGACCGTTGTAGACAGAGTTCCAAGGTGCCACAGACAGCCTCTGGAAGCCATCACACAGTGTTTCAGACGTCTTCGACGGCCTACGAAAGGTTAAATATAACCAGCATCAAATTAAAATATAGATGAAGTCTTTCCTTGTTAAAACACTATGCTGCATTGTATATAATGTTCACGAAACGCACACGAGTCTAGGCACAAATGACCAGTTTTAAATAATTTAGCAAAAATTTAGTCTATCTTTTTCTCACATTTTTATCCCGCACAAATTGCGATTACAGCGTATTCTCAGTACAGATGCGTTCAATTAAGTGATGGTCCAATTGAGAATATTATCTTCATCTACCAGTGACGTCTATGATTCCTATTTTCGGGGCGCGTTATGATACACTTCTGAATAGTAAAACCTATATTTCTATATAATTTCGATCATGTCCTACAACAAGTGAATGCTAATTTCTTAAGATATTTGTTTCGAACTTTCGGTCACTGAGATAGAACCCGTCGTGAGATATAATTTTCGATCACAATTCATCGAATACGAGAAGAGTTTTTTTCCTCTAGTCAAATCGACTTTTTCCTGGTACTCAACATATTCGTTCTATTTCTCTGTTCTATCAAGATTTATATTTGGCTCTTATGCTTGATTCTCAACTTATTCACGTTTACATTCAAGTCATACCCCTTCTCATTATATATTGTTGCTTACTACAACTTACCAAGAGTCTACGTTAATGTTCAGCAAAACCTTGTTGAACAACAATTGATTATTAATTACATACTTATTTTAGTCAATTTATTATTTTGTTTTATATGTGCATATGATTCTTTTTATGATAATTTTGATTACTATGTCTACTATCTATGTTGTTTAAATTCATTGTTCCTGGTATTATTTGAAATACTTATTCCTCACTAACATTATTTTATAGCAATAACAGGTTCGCACTATAATCAATTATTTCACGAGGAAGTTCAACAATCAGCCGCTATTGAAATCAACATGCTTATTAATCACGAATCTGCTAGTAGTCACATTGTTTATTATCCTACATTCATATCCATTATGGAAGAACGCAATTTATGTCTACGTTAGCAAAGAAACAAATAAAGAATCTTGCTGAACTCAGTGGTGGACCTGAAGAAAATGCTATTAAATGGCTTCAAGATGTCGAAGAAGTCTTTGACAGGGCATAATTGAAACCATCAAATAGATTTCTAGCCGTTCAATCATATCTAATAGAGCCGGCTGCTAAATGGTTTCGACACAACAAATTTTACATTTGCGATTGGTTCTCGTTTAAAATCGAAATTCCTAAAGTATATCGACCGTCATTTGATCAAACACTATAGTGAAACTCGCATAACGAGAACAATTATATCATGAAGTAGTGATGGAATATTTCTATGACAAGTTACAATTATTTTTAGAATTTGATTCAAATATGAGTTCAACAATGATAATTCATGATTTAACTATATATATATAAGATAAAATATTTGAGCTAAAGGAATACAGAATCGTAATCGTTTTACTCATGGTCGAATTCAAATGAACTAGCATGGTGAAACATTAACTAAATATCAATTTTGGAAATCATATGCTAACTAAACATTCGATTAGCCACACAATCTAATCTAATTTTTTTTGAACGCACAACTTCCAGAAATCAAACTGCTTTTGATACACAGTAAGATAATATAACTGAATAAAAATTCAGTATTGTTAAAGATGATTGTGGAAACTATTATCCATTTCAAAAAAGAAGGCCGGTGGATATAGCTATTATAGATGTATCCACCCGCCTTCTTTTTTAAAATGGGTAAAAGTCGCATTAAACATACCGTATATGATGCTTATGAAAGCCATATTGATACAACTATTTCAATAGTTCTACAAAAAAAAGCTATATAGAGCGAACCGTTGGTCATTGCGCAGCATTACACATGTCATTAACTTTATCACATTTTTATTTACTTAATACACTAGGGTCTTTTAGCACTTGCTGAATTTTTGACATTATCAATTGAAAAAGAAACAAATAGAGTGTGCGGTAAATACAATTTTTAGTCCGCGAATTATTTTTCCAAAGTCAAATTTTACTGTAGCTTATGTTTCACCATGTTGGCTTATTCTAATTTGATCCTGAATAAAACAATTTCAATTCTGACTTTTTTTAGGTACACACATGTTATCTGATATATATATATATATATATATATCTCACATAAAACTTCATCGATCATTGGATCCAATTATTAGCAAACTATTGAAGTGGTCGTTGAATTTCATAGTGGGCTATTTATGTACTTTATCGTTCAAAATTCAGAACACCCTGTATACCACTATAACTTTCATTTCTAAAAATTTAGTGTAGTATTTTATGCATAATTATCAAAATGACTTGTATTGACGTTGTGCAAATAATCATTTCTCACTTTTATGTGACGAAAAAAGATCCAACGAACAAAGTCTTCTACACTGTTAGTGACAGTCTCAATGAATAAAGTTCTCTTTACTGTCAGTAACAGAGTATAAATCAACAAAGACTGTAACAAAGTGAGAAATTCAAACACAAGAGTCAAAGTACAATTAATTATGTAACGAGAATAAGCCTATAAGGTCAAAATACAAGGGAAATTGTAGCAGATGATATAAATATAATATTTTTTTTGTTCAGGATACATTTTGAGTGAAGGAAAATTTAACATCAAATTTAAATAGAAAAATCAACTTTCACAATGAACCACAGTTGTAAAATCCTTTTTCAGGTGCCACCAGGAGGATCATTCTGGCCATCGGAAATGGGTACGAAACAACGTGAAACGACATTCATTTTCACCCTATTTCGCCGTAATGTGTCAATTCGTTTTACGAACTGGTTTTTGCTAGAAAACGGTCATTGATCCTAACACTATTTTTGTCACGTTCCGAGCAGACGGCAAACAAAGCCGTTTTTTAACGTTTTAAATATTTTTTATGCTGTTTCAGGTCACTTAAATGCCATTTTCTTCCACCTCGGTCGATCATCATTTCACTTGAAATATGAACGATATTCTTCACTTTCTTCTAGCAATGATATCCATTGAATTCGGTTACTATGAAATACAAGCGTAGATTCATTTTTACGTTTACATTCACTTAGGGTGTAAATAAATATTAAAAAAAGAATTATGTAGACAAGTCTTCTTGGACAAAAATACACTAACAGCACAAACACAAAAAAATTATTTTTCGAAATTCTACACCGTTTTCATAAACCCTTATTGCCTTTGTGTAATATAAAGTTTCAAGTAAAACAACTTCTCCAAATAATTGCTGAATATTGAATGGTAAAATAGTTTTTCATTTGATGATTTGAAATTATTAATTCTGTAGAAAAAACTTAAGTGCTTCATTTAAATTGGTTATTTATGTTGATATGCAGTTGAAACAATATTGGTTCTCATTGGAATTGAACCTGTTAAAGTGCCATTGATAGGCAATACTGGATTTCTTCGTAATGGTTTCCATATCATATTTTTCAGTTGAGGAACGGAAAATATCAATGCTACACTCAGTCCAGCCATTGATGTTCCAATGGAAACGCTCATAATACGAAAACTCAAAGGATATTCTTTGCCTGTGATAAACATCATTATGATAAGACACAACGTTGGTAGTCCTAGAACAAACAAGATCGTGACTATCATAAGAATACGTCGAAGAGCATGAAAATCTCGATTTTGTCTTCGTTTGATGACTGATGTTTGTTTAATTGAATTTTTGCGGATGAATCTTGTTATACAAAAATAGATCATCGATAGCGCTGTAATTGGAATGCCATAAATGTTAATAAAAATCCAAAGAAAACCTCGAAGACTAGAAAGTGGTATGTAGCAAAAGTGATCATTGGGTAGATAGATGATATCATGCCAGATATAAAGTGGGGACATGAGAATAAAAGCTAGAATCAACTCTATAGGAGGTATAATTATGTATAACAATGGTAATTGTAGCCATCGATTACTTGCATATACAATTCGACAAAGACGAAAGAATGCCTAAGAATAAAATCAGACAAATATAAAAGTTTACATCTTTACCTAATTGGTGATCAGATGTAGAATTTCTACTTCACCACATGAATTCTGTCCAGAGGTGAATTCCAATCGAATTAGATTGTTGTACGGATTTCAGATATTCGAATATTTTCTATTTTTAACTCTGAATGTGTACTAAACATTTGCCTTCATACTAATCAAATAGACCTTAGAAATCATATAATCCATAAATCTGAACCACTACAATAAAATAGCAATACCAATTGATATTTATCCCTGCTCTATGTTTCAAAACGATGTTCAAGTAATACGCGAAGGCAGTAAGTATTAATGCAATATTCATAACTCTTTTGAAATTCTATAATTGACGTACCCCTGACATGATAGAGAATGAGTTAATAGTGAACTGTTTCCTTTGAGCTAAAATACTAAACATAAACAATATTTACCTGATTGATAAAAGACATATAAAAAGCGAAAAAAACAGCTGAATATATGTATCCCAATAATGTGCACAATGGTGAATCGTATTCTTTTTGATGCATGTCACCTATTATTGTTCGAATATTGAATATGAAAAGTAATATCATGTAGCCAGTGCTACTGAGATAAATATTAAGACAAAGAATCATAATTGGTTTGTCTTCTCGCTGTATTCGATTATGAAATATATTATTTATAATAATTAGTATTATTACGGATGATATTAAACATGCTAATGTAATTTCACTAACTGTAATCATATTGAGTACAAGTCCAATTGCTTTTTCTCCATTCATCAGCATCATATAATAGATTAATACTTATCCAGTGAACAATGCTAAAAAAACTATCACAGAAAATGCTACTACACTCTACCATGAACTAATCAGGGTTCTGGAAACATAAAGTAGCATGTAAATAATTTGGGTATGGGATCAATGTAAAACTCGAAGTTGTCTATCACTTCGCATATCTATTTTTCAATTAGTGGTATGTCAACTACATATAAACTGAATTGGCTCAATCAAGAGATCCTCATAGCCAGACTTTGCCACTGTCATTACAGTGAGTTGTTTTTTACTTTTTATCACTATAGAACTAACTTACAAAGAGAGGCTGTCACATATCAGGATGTATCGTTACTTTTGTCAAACTTTACTTCGATATAGTAATTAGGATATGAAAAAAGAACAGGATTCATTTGGACATACTTTGACCCCTTTTAGTCTTTTATATCAAACCGGGGTGAGTCATATAATGATAGAGTATCAGCTACCGCTCATTTTTATGCGAAATTCAAGATATGATGAGTGAATTACAAGTATAAGCGGATCTGTTCTCATGACATACTAAATGGTTGAGGTAGTCATTGAAACTCGTCAGCAATGTCAGCATCCGTTCTAAAGAAAATGAATAGAGATAAATTGTGATTCGTCATCATTCTGATAGGCCTTTGTTCAGACTACGTTTTCATATTAAAAACAGTTAATTAAAAGAACATTATGAGTTACTTTGATCGAATACAAGTTTTTCCGGTTAAATGCATTTTGTATCAGCATTAGGCAAGGCATTATATTTTTCGATTGATAACCGTATTAGTGACACTTTCTCCTGAGTTTTTTACTTTCAGTGCCATAGGGCTCTTGAAGTACTACACAACTAAGTATATTTCAAGTTCTAAAAAATGTGAAACACTATGCCAAATCATAAGAGCATTATTTGTAGATATCACATCTACTTAACTGATATTAGGTGAGTGTTAAACAAAGTGACCGGGATTTGTTTTCAAATAAATGTGATATCTCAAGTCATCACAAAGAACTGAACCAATGCATATATTTTTTTTTCAAGCCGTTTCTATAACTTTTGTTTTCATCAAACGTTTACCCGTGGTCCCCCCAAAAGGATGTGGGAAAGAATAAATCTCGTTGAAAGCCATTTAGATAGTAGAATTCTATTTTAAACGTAGAAGATGTCTTTTTAAGGCGAGAAAACCAATAAGCAAGCAATAAAATAGATGTATGGATCAAACTCATTCTTTCCCACATCCTTGAGGGGTACCAGGGGTAAAAATTTGATGAAATAAAAAACTAATAGAAGCGGATTGAAGAATATACATATATTTATATAGATCGGTTCAGTGTTATTGTGCTGATTTCAAATATGACATTGATTCAAGGGGCAAACAGCTGATTTTTTTAATTTTAAATCAAAAATATCAAACAACACAAAAAAATCAAGACATAAAAACACTCAATGACTTGATTGGAATGATTAAATTTGGTATCCTTGTTGTTCGAAATATCAATCTAGAGAGGGACAGTTTAAATACGATTTTCTTGATTTCCGTGATTTTTCTGCTTTAAGTCAATTGATTTATATCAAAAACAATCAAAAATAAAATAAAATAAATCAGAAATCAACTGTTTCCCCCTTGCATTCATTTGAAAACGAATCCTGATCGTTGTTTTTCAAACTCATCGAATATCAGTTAGAAAGGGCAGAAGTGAGATCTACAAATAGTGTTCTTAGGATTATTGCCATAGTGACCGACTTTTTTAGAACTTGAAAAGGAGCTTATTTTTGCTAGTTCAACGGAATGTGAATGAAAAAATTGGGAAGGCAGTGTCATTAATATAGTAATCAATCGAAAAATATGATGCCCTGCCTAATGCTGATACAAAATGCATTTAACCGGAAAAACTTGTATTCGATCAAAGTAACTCATAATGTTCTTTTAATTAACTGTTTTTAATATGAAAACGTAGTCTGAACAAAGGCCTATCAGAATGATGACGAATCACAATTTATCTCTATTCATTTTCTTTAGAACGGATGCTGACATTGCTGACGAGTTTCAATGACTACTTCAACCATTTAGTATGTCGTGAGAACAGATCCGCTTATACTTGTAATTCACTCATCATATCTTGAATTTCGCATAAAAATGATCGGGAGTTTATTTTTCCTTTCCTTCTATATGTGACTCAAATCTGTTTGATCTGAAAAACCGAAATTGTGTAAAAAGAAAAGATGGGTAAATGCACCCCAGTCCATTGAAGCATTATCATAATATGTCATTACTTTTCGCTTTTATGTATTACACACTGGCAAAAAAGTTTAAAAAACGAACTATGATTACAGTGACAAATCGAATTCCTAAAAATTTGATGATGATGAGGAGCTCATTGTAGAATAAATAATAATTTTGTTAGAGATATGTTTTTATGTTTATGACATATTCAACATGCTCACTGCAGTTCTTCTTTTCCAGGAATATATATATATATATCTATATTCATCTGAAATAAAAATTATTAATGAATTTCTTGAGTTCATAGAATATATAAAAAATTTTATTTTTCAAAATGTAATTACAAATGCTAGGATCTGGGTTGGATGTGAAGATCCTCTAAATTGTATTGAACCTCAACTGCACACACACAAACGTTTATCAAATTATCCATCCTCTTCCTTTTCTCAAACACATCTTCTGGTGAATTAGAAGTCAGGGAAATTGTCGGTGATAGGCCAACTTCCATTATTCTTTAAAAATTGCTAGTGTAATCCAAATTTTACCACAACGACGAATTCCATGTTTTATTTTTTTGTTAACTAATAACTACCGTTAAATCAATATATGTTTTCGTTTATTAAGTGCGATTAATCTAAGACTAATCTATTGTTGAAATGCAAAAGCATCACTGATATTTTATTAATAAAAAATAATGTCTTTCTCTCTCTGAACAGTAAAGACAAACGATTTTAGATGTTTTCGATCTCACTTAGGGCTGCACAGAAAATTTCTATAAAATCTGTGACATCAACTTATCAAAGTTTATCTCGCTTGTGCAATCGCGTCCAGTGCGTGAAATGAATTAATCGATTTATTTTTTCATTCAGTATCATTTTTCTCACAGAAACCAGAAACGAAATAGTTAATAATTCTTATTGTGTCTATTCAATGGAAAATCTCTGAACACGATGATTCCCACAATAAACGAAATATAGATTGCCATGTTTATCGAAGGTCAAACCCTCAAGATCATTGAACTGGTTCTCTCCTTCGCCTTTCCTTTTTCCACGTACAACAATAGTGTTGCGTTTCATTCCATTACGGCGATGCATCATTCGATCATTCGACGTATCTGCCAAAGAGAGGGTATCCAGCGTATCTATGAAGAGCTCGTTAGGATTTCACAAATCTGCCATAACATTCGATTGCGGTAGACTACCAACAACAATTGATCCTAATTTTGCATCTTTAGTTCATTTCATCACACAGTTATTCTCACTATCTGACGCGTAGACATTCCGTTGCCGATCGACAAAAAGATAAGTAGGAAAGTAGAGCTGATTAAGATCAGAGCCTCGACCGTACCATCCAGCCACAATAGTTCCATTCTTGTTTCCTATTTGATATCTTATGAGTTTTTCTTCGTCTTCGTCGACGTCAGAGACATAAAGATATCCCAGCTCATTCATTGCCAATCCATAGGAACAAATCTCATCGATGAGTATTTCTCCTAGAGTTGTCGCCTTCGGCAAGACCATCGTACGACTCGTCGATTATCTCCGTCACAAATAATGAGACTATTCGCCTCTTTGTCAATTAATACATCGATAGGATTATAAAATTGATTCAATCGTCTTCCTTCACCATTATTATCAGCTACGATTGATCCATTCTTATCACCTATTTTCCATTCAACAAAACGATGATTCCAATAATCAGCGATCACTACCGTTTGATCATCATCGATGCAGATGCCATATGAACGATAGAAATGATTGGTGCCTTTGTCTTGTTCATTACCTCCAGCGAAAGTCACTCCAATCTGTCTCGATCGAGCATTTTTTGAAATACTAAGTATGACTACCAAGTAACATGAGAAGTAAGCAAAACGGTGTCAACATTTTCCCTATCTCTCGGTATAATGGCAGTGTGAAACTTCAAAGCGCCTACAGTCACATTCATACTACATACCTACATCTTAACACAGACCCAATACTCATAAACACTAATTAATATGATACTTCTTTTAAAAAAATCAAAAGTAAACCTCGCCTCTTAGGTCAATCTCACAGAAGAGGAGTTCAGCTATAAACATCAGTCACAAACACCGATATACATGAAAAAATACATACGTTGGGCCTTATTTTAAATCATGTGTTTATTGCTGAACAATCGCTTGTTAGAAACAAGTTGAATTGCATTTTTTTCCTATCATCAAAAGGCAGCCCACACTTTCGATAGTAGTTTTACGTTTACTATTTTTTGAATGGGGCGAACTCCGCTTATATTTACGGTGGAACCATAGGGAAAATTTCGCAGATTTCTTTATCGGATCCCTTGACGGATTCAACAAGGCTCCTTTTAAGATTTGCTTTTTTTTCCTAAGGAAACGCATGAATCCTGTAAGAAGCGTGTAGCCGCTAAGTATGCAGGATTCTCACAGGATATTGATAATGCTAAAAAACAATGAATTCCTGTTTATACACCATCAGAGCCTTCAAAATTTTTTCAAGAATGTCGCCGTATCTATTTACAAGATCCTAGCATGATATTAAACAGTTTCTTTTACCGTCGAATCGCATTTCTTGACAGGATTCTTTCCGGATTTTCTAAATAGAGTAGAAAGCATATGATCACATTGAGTTTCGATCTCTAGACCTTCAGTATACGTACCGACCAGCTTACCCTGCTGGATGTGACTTATCAATATATTATTAATAAAGGTCAGTTTTTTTAATTTTGATTTGAAAATAGACTTATTGGAGATTGAAAATAAAACTCAATGAATCAATATTTTTTAAATTGAAATAAGACTATCATTTTATTAACGTTTCTTCTATGAGAAATTTAAAAAAATATTTAACTTTTTTTTGGATGTTACATATTATCAACTGAGTGTGCTGAAAATAACGTAACTTCTAACAGTAGAAGTTTTAAGGACAAATTTTCTCACGAAAAATCCGAATTTATCTCAATACGAGATAATATGCTAAAAAAATTGAAAAAATTATGTAAAAAACTTTAAAAATAGAAAAACCAAGTAGAATATACAATGTGTGAGAGAAGACTTGAAAAGTACTTTTTATATTTCGTTACCATAATTTATTTCTAACAGTCAGTAAATTATGATATAGACAGACATTATAGACTACTAGCGAATTCGATACCCTTTCTCGAGTCATTACAATATTGACTGATTCGTTCATGACAGCATTCAAGCTTCAAAAATCTGTATTGCCATATTGTTATTACTCATGTAAAAAACCCAGGAAGCATCCGTATTAGATCTTGACAGGATCCTGCATTAATGGTTCAAAGAGAAATTCGAGCAGGAACCTGATTCAATCTTTAACAGGATTGTATCTAAATTCAAAAAATCGTAGCAGCAGGAAATCTTAGGAGCTGCGCTAGGATCCTGTGAAAAAATTGGCAAGATCCTTACGATTCAGGTCTTGAAGGAACGTGAGCGAAGTTTTAAAGGATTTCTTTAGTTGAGACGTGTGATTAATCTTATTTTATTCCAGGTCAGATCCTTCTTTGATATAACGATAACTGTGGACAGGATCCTCGTATCAGGATTCAGAATAAATCTTGCCTCAAACCTTACCCATGTAAACGCAAAACGAAGACATAGTGTGTTTAAATGAGTTCTTCGTGTGAAACGCATCCACACGCGATGAAAAATAAATTAAGAATACGTCTGAACGTGGGCAGACTTGGGCTGGAAACGAATATCGAAGCGTTTCCGTTTGGAATCGCGTCTCCAGTGAAACATTTTTTGCGTCTGAAAGCGATTTTAATTACAAGCGCGTCTAGTTGCGACTTTTCTACTTTGCGTCTGGCTGGATCTATTGTGGAGCGCTGCGTGAACTGCATTTTATTTGAAAATGCGTCTCCAATTAAACATTTCTTGCGTCTAGATGCGGTTTCCGTTGCAATGCATTCGAACACAAAAAGATGTCAAGCATGAATCACCCTCAGCCGCATTCAATGCCCCTCCGATTACGATATATACCAGACTCGATTCAGAACCTTGTTAATACAAAAAATATTTCCACGTTTTTTCGATTCGCCGGAAAATAGTTCTCAATATTTTCTAGAAAGATAATTTAGTCTGAATAACGTCGAAGGTTCAACAATTTTGAAATTGTTTTTTCTCCTGAAATATGAAAAGTGGGTTTTAAATAGAAGAAAGCAGGTGCATAGATTCTAAAACATCTATAGTCAATAATCGAAAAATGATCAAAGAAATCAAGAGACCAGTTTTTTCAAAATTTTCGATGTAAGATCAACTTTCGTAAAAAAAAGTAAAGAATATTTCTCTAAAACATTAATCGGTATAATTAGACATTTTTTAAATTCTGTAATTCATTTTATATAATCTGATTTTTTCGGATAAGTTAATGGATTTATATTTAAAGCAATAATTCTAATTTTATATATGCCGAGCTTTTCACTGACATTTACATCTGTAAATTTTGTCAATAGACCCCAGGTCGAAAACTCTGACACAAGATCTTATGAACAACATACAAGATCTTGGAATATGGATGAAATCTGACAAGGATCTGACAAAAAATCGTCGTCTCTTAGATCTGATGCAAGATCTCAGAGACGACGATTTTTTGTCAGATCCTTGTCAGATTTCACACATATTTCAAGATCTTGTACGTATTTCATAAGATCTTGTGTCAGAGTTTTCGACCTGGGTATATAGATTACGTTTCGTTCTGTAACCTATGTGATCATATGTGATTCAATGGTATGTACACTTGCTTTCTAATCGCTAGTTCATTTGTTCTAATCTCACTTCTACCATTTTAAAAACATTAAAATTTAAACTTTCCATTGGCCTCTGGTTAGGTAAAGACTATCGACAGGCAATATCGATAGCGACTCAGATCAAACCTGAGAGGAATTGAAATAAATTTTTGAAATTTAAAATATTGAGTCAGTCGCGTCCAGATGCGACTTCAGGCTGGACCGCGTCTGGTAGCGATCTTCTCATCAATCGCGTCTAAACGAGAGCCAATATATAGATCCGCGTCAGAAGGCAAGAAATGTTTCATCTGAGCTGCGTCTCTACGCGTTGAGTTGCTGCGATTTCGACGCAAACGAAACGCGCCTCAGACGCATTTTCACCCAAAAAATGTTTACATGGGTATGATGAAATGGCTTGTTTTCAAACTTCTCTATTTTACTCCGTCGTGCAAAGTAAATTATTTTTTTCAAGCATGACTGAGTCATTTATATTGAATTTTGTTGATGACACATTGAGAAGAAAACATTAAACTTTCTCAATAATCTTACGTGAAAGTATGAAGATTGATTCAGGTCTTCGGTTCCGCTAGATCTACACCCCACCCCAGCTGCAAATGCTTTGCGATTAAGTAATAGATCGACTACTATCTAACAACTTACTGATGTTGTATTAGTTACTGCCTTCCATAACACACTTGTTTAAAGTAGAACGGCAATGTACGGCGATAAGGTTATCAACGTTGATCATTGCTCAGATGCATGCATACTCTAGCTCTCTATTCGTTCTCCATCATGATGTGTTACCGATAAGTATTCTCTTGTATGTTTGCTATGTGTTCTTGTATACCAAGACTGCACGTTTGCACCGATAAGATGAGTATAAAAACCGGTTGGGGTACTGATATTCTGTTTCTTTTTGTTTTGGAGAAAAAGCATACAGAAATTATCCGGCAATGCTTCAGTATCAAGTGATGCTCTTCCTTGTGATATAATAAGAAAGCGGTCGTTGCTAACACATAAAAATGGCAGCTGTTAATCTAATGTCAACTACTGTAAGCAGCAGTGGGACAGTTTCATTTCATAATATTAATTATATTGTTGGAACGAAAGTTAGTTCACACAAACGACGATCAAAATGCCCGACTCTACCGTTTTTCAAATCTACAGAAACGAAACAAGTTCTTCTCGATGTATCAGGAAGATTTATGCACGGAATGAATGCTATACTCGGTAATAATTGATTTTTTCCTTTTCTCTGTAAACGTTTCGATGAATTTTCGAATAAAAGGTCCTTCTGGCAGTGGAAAATCATCGCTACTTGATATTCTAGCCGATCGAAAGGATCCGCGCGGTATATCGGGGGCTGTCTTAGTCGATGGTTTTTCACGGCATCCATCGTTTCGGTATACAGTTGGTTATGTCGTTCAAGATGATATATGTAGCGGTACATTAACCGTCCATGAAAATCTATATTTTTCAGTTAGTCTTCGTTTGTCAGAAGATTTATCAGCCAATGACAAGCGTGATCGTGTATCGGCTGTTATCAAAGAACTTGGTCTGGACGCTTGCGCCAATACACACGTGGGAACAGAGTTTCTTCGTGGTATATCTGGTGGTGAAAAAAAACGCACTTGTATTGGCATGGAGTTAGTTTTATCACCCAAAATTTTGTTTCTTGATGAACCAACAACAGGTAAAACGAGAAAAGTGGCGAGTAAGACGCGCGTCATAAAACTTCTTTCACTCAATGCTAATTTGAGAACTTAATTAGACTAAATGAAGCCTAGGTTCCTTTTCTCGTCATTTTTCATAAAAGTTCTCAACCATCTCAGCTGCTTCTGAAAGAACGATTTCAATCGGACAGTTTTTGCATAGCTCCAATATGCTGCTTTATAAAGAGCTGTGCCGTAGATAGAATAATTTGAAGTCTACTTTGCCATTTCCCTCGCTTCGTTAACAGATTTTTATATCCACTTTGGTTTTCAAAAACAATGCTTTCACGCAAAATCTGGTTCCATGGATAGCTAATATTGATGGGCCTCACTTATGCACAAATCTATAACAGTTTGAGACACCTGCAGTAGCCTAAACTGACAGAACCACTATGCAAAACATTGAGTATCTATTATTATTGCCGATATTTTTCCGTAGGTTCGACTTCATCGCACAACTCGAAGCGTTTAAAAATCCATTTGACTGCTTTTTGTTAAATTGACATTTTCTATGTTTGAAGATATCCTATTTATAAGAAGCTACTTATCTATAAGATGGTTCATTTCGTCTAGAAATTCGCATTGATTCGATAAAAAAAGAGGGAACTTTTTAGGGAAGCCAGTTCAAGTCCGACATGACCCCTAAACATAGGCACCAATAGAGTCTTCAGACAACACATGCTAGGAAAACATTTTGATTCCTTGTATTTTTTATAATTCGAACTGATGGCAAAATCTACAGAACTAAAGTAGTTTGTTAAGAGACAACCTTTAGTGAATCCTATTTTATATTTGTTAGAACAAACGGAAGAAGCTACTGTACACGTTCAGACGTCACTCATAAAGGAAATTGTCGAAAGGAATTCGAAATTTCCCCGTTTCAACAATTTTCACCACGCTCAACTAGAAGATTATATTTTAATGTCAATTCGTTCGAATGCATTATACATAAAGAATTGTTTTGTGATTGGTAGGACTAGACGCATCAACAGCGAGCAGTATCATGAACTGCCTAAAAGACCTATCTCAACGAGGACGTAAGTGGTGTCATTTAATCTGCACCGAAGACAAGAAGAAAACCAATGTATTCGATTCATTTATAGGAACGATAATCTTCTCCATACACCAACCACGCTATTCTATCTTTAAACTATTCGATACAG
This sequence comes from Rotaria macrura, assembly GCA_900239685.1. Lineage (NCBI taxonomy): Eukaryota > Metazoa > Rotifera > Eurotatoria > Philodinida > Philodinidae > Rotaria > Rotaria macrura. Next base: position 55,974 of record OENT01000818.1, on the reverse strand, counting down.
TTATGTTCATGTGCAACGGTCGTTGCGTCTATCATGGCTCAGCTAAAGATGTTGTTCCATATTTTTCCACACACGATTATCAATATGAGCCGTATGACAATCCAGCCGACTTCGCATTAGATGTCTTGATAGATGTTGGTCGAAAACCAGAAAAAATCGCTGAATTAAATAATTTATACAATAAAACATATGCAGATGCATCTGCAGCTTTTCCGTGTCCCGAAAATTTGATTGATCTTGAAAGTCTGTATCGTGAACGACGAAAATACAAAGTTCAAGCAGCTCGCTCCTTCGGGGCAGAGATCTTCTATCTCTCACAAAGAACACTGCGCAATTCTGCACGAAATCCAGCATTAGCACTCTCGCAAATTATCGTTTCTATTGTCCTTGGTTTGATAGTTGGATTACTCTTCTACGATTTAAAGAAAACGAGTGATTCTGGTGTTCAAAATCGACTCGGTGCAATTTTTTTTATTTCTCTCAATCAAATTTTCATCAATGTGACCGCCATTGATGCACTTCTCAAAGAGCGTGCGCTGTTCATTCATGTAAGATTTTCACACACAACGCAGCGAATCTTAATCTAATGCTTTGCAGGAATATGCCAGTGGTTACTACAGGATCTTCACGTATTTCATGGCAAAATTACTATGTGATTTATTGCCAATGCGTGTGATACCAACAATCTTGTTTTCTACCATTTCCTATTTCATGATGGGCTTCACTCGCACCATTAGTCAATTCTTCATTTTTCTGCTAGCAATCTTCATAGCCAGTGTATTCGGATCCGCTCTGTGCTTTTTCATTTCAGCAATTGCATCAGTCTTCCGTAAGATCATCTATTTTTTCATTCTGACGTCAAGACATGTTTCCAGAAGATATCGCGTGAACAGCTGAGAGTGAAGAGTTTTTCATATCGTCGTGTAAGATAGCGCTTTTTATTCTTACAAATACAAATGTTTAGTTTACTATAAAAACTGTTTCGTCAAAAGATCTGAAAAAAGATTAAGTTCGTAAAAATAATATCTTCAAAAATATTGCTTTTGGCCACCGTGAAGGTCATCTGTCGTTTCTAAAACTGAACATCTTACTTCACTTACGGATATATATATTTCTTTGTAGCTGTGGCACTCATCATTGCTATTCTTATTTGTGTCATGATGACAATGTTCAGCGGCTTTGTTCTTGATTTAGAAAGTGTGTTTAGCTGGCTCTCTTGGATTCAATGGATAAGTGCATCCCGATATGTTTCGAATTTACTTATTATCAACGAATTTCAAGGTCTCACATTCTGTTTGTCCAATCAAACCAGCGTTTGCCCAATGACAGGCGAACAGATACTGGACAATCTGGACCTACCTCATGCTAATCCATGGGATCTTTGGAAAAACTTTCTCGCATTAGCAATTATGACTGTGATATTTTTAATTTCAGCTTACATTCAACTCATCAGAATCAAAAAAACAAAATAAAACTAATTGATGTAGTTCGATCAATATTTATTTCAGAGGATAACAGTTAAAACATTCTGCTCCTCTACTTTTATTCCATTCAAAATTCGACTTTTCACTTCTGTTATTACTTGATTTTCAATTTGTTTCCCATTTGTCGATCCTATTAAACAATAAAACGTGTACTGCGTGATTTAATTTTCTTCAACCGAAAATCCTAAGATATCGAGATCATTACTTACAAAACTTTAAGAACTAAACTAACTCGCAATGCGATTGTTGAATAAATAATCGATGGATAAGTTATTCTCGAACTTATCGTAATTGAATTCGCAACTTTTAGAGTAATAGAGAAACCTAATTCTTCCATGAGTTCACACCAAAGATATCCCTTGATCAACTATTTTATCGACGTACGGGATCATCATTGTCTTTAAGTGGTTCTTAATAGGCAAACTAATCTTTTTGATATATTGCAATGATACCTAGAAAAGTGGGAAACCATGATGATGGTGAATTTCAAAATCTTTGATGAATTCTTCGCATAGTACATTGAAGTTCTTTCTGAATTTGCATATACCCCACTCATGTGGCCTAACGCGTTCTGATACAGAAAGGTATTCTGACGATGTATATTGTTAGATGTGTGTGGAGGTGTTTGAATTTATTCAAAATTTGTTGAATTTTAAAATATTCAGCTCTGTAGCATCGTATAGATCCACTTTTTCCGCGAAATGATATTGTCACTTCAATTTGACGAATTGTTTAGCTACTAAATCGAGCGTAGAAGATTAGATTCGACCGCAATACCAACACAATACAAGACACTAAACTTATCACGAAGCTATACACATACTTGTACAGTCTCATCTTTTATTATTATGTTACTTTTTTTACATAGAACAACATAAATTTCTATCGTAATTACTTGATTAAATCATACGCATTTGGAAAGATTTTCAATGTTAGCGATATACAAAGAAAATAATGATTTTATAATATTTTTTTGAATGAATGTTCCGTGTATTTTAAAAATTTGATACGTATTCTCATTGTTTTTCTCTTCACAGCGCATCTTAGTCTTCATGAATTTTTATGATGAACACAAGCATGATGACATTTCTGGTTTGCAAATATTTGTTCTCATCTTCTATGTTTCAAGCAACGTTAGTCACTGATATGTTTAATATCAAAGTATCAAGAATAATATTTTTAATAATTCAAAATGCAGTAGACTTTAATACGTCATCTAAATAATTTATTGTGATTATTTCTGATTAAACAATACCTATAAAGTTGACGGCATTTCACTCTATTTGGTTTCTTCAAATTATCGACGACATCGCTCTGTTGAAAAGTACACGTTTGTATGCACAAGCATCAGCGACGATGTAAGATTACAAAGCAGAAGGACATAAAAACAACAACAAACAACAACAAAAAATGCTAGGGATAAAAAGAAATAGTAAAATATTATTAATTATCTATCATAGAATGCATGCGATTGAAAACTTTATACTATGTACAGTACATGGAAAGTCTCTAGAAAAATGATTCTCGGAGATCATCGAAAAAAAGCTTCCAAGAGTTCGAAAACCAAATTTTTGCGTTAGTGTTGGTTTTTCATAGTTTCCGATGGCTCAAAAACCCGCTTACCACCCTCTGAAGCTCTTGAAAGGTTTCTGAGATGCGAAACAGTTCACTCCACAGTGCACAAGATTCAAAGTTAAGCCGTTGGATGGTCTAGAATGCGACTCATGCAACAACTCGCCCAACATGTACCTGCCAACGCGCCTTTTAATACAATCAAATATATTCCTTTGAAAGTCACTACAGTATTCATACGACTATACCTTTCTATTCATCGATCATAACCATATCCAAAAGCAAACAACAGAAGATATTATTTATCATACATATAGGAATTACACTTGCATAGACGATCCCATGCACTTTGATCTATACAGAAAGAAAGGTCCCGATTAATTATTCTCAATGAAAATGAGACTCCAGTTATCGATGTATTGGAGCAGCAGCTTGAAAAGAAAGAAAAGGGAACATTACTTCTCATATAGAGTAGCATAGCTTGCATAGAAAATTCCGTTTTGTTTCATCTGAAAGGAAAGAAAACAAATGATGACTGTTTCTAAATGGAAAAATGACTTGCATTTTAGATTCATTGAAGTGGTACCTAAAACAGAGCAAAGATTATTTATCATATAAGAAAAGAAAACAGACATAAACAATCTGACTTTCTGAAATCTAAACAGTAATGAAACAATCCAATAGGTTTTTTTTGTAGAAATATGGCTGGCTTGGTCTATTGATTGAAACACTAGCTAAAACAAACAAAAAATAAAATTAGTTACTATTTGGAAGAGCAAAGCTTACATTGACTATTCGATTTTCTGACTCGAAAAGGAAGCCAACAATCGCTTCAGTATTCTGAATCATTGTAATGGGACAAAATATCACTGTCGATGCTTGAAGTATCTCACAAGAAGAAAAAGAACAGATGACTTTATAGAAATCGTAGATAGGCCTAAAGATACGATTGAATACGTTGTTTGATTCTCTTGTAATGTAAATTTGAATGAAAAAACATTGATTTTGACACTGATACTTATAATTACACTTTGCGTCATATATTGGAGCGATTGCTAATTTCGATGGAAAGTATTACATACAAATAGCAATATCTAATTAAGTACATTTTAGGAAATATGTAAACAGCTCTCAACGATAGACAAATCATTTCTAACGTTGATGGCAATTAAAGATCAAAAACAAAATTTTCATAAGCATACGTGTTGTTCTACAAATATTCCGTATCTATTCCTGATTTTTTAAATGAAATATACAAAGTCATTTGTTCAAGTTTGAAAATACATTGAAATCTTAAAAAATGAGCTTAGAAAGAAGCTGTTGTTTCCCACGATACCCTTTGAAATTTCGAACAACTTATTAGTTTCCGATGACAGATTTCAGAAACCTAAACAGTACTTCGAAAAATCTTTAGAGTCCTAGAAACCCTCTCGCGAATATACAAGAGTTTGCAAAGCCATGTTGAATTTTTAGGAAACAGTTTTCTTTTAGAGATTACACTCATAAATTTGAGCACTCTCCAGGATTCGTGAAAGGATTCTCAAATAGAAGAAGTCATAGAATTCTATTCAAAGTCTGTAGAGATTTCCACATTTTCAGCAGACGTTTGCTCATCAAAGAACAATGGATAGAATAAAGCTTATCTTCCGATGCTGAAATAGGAATTACAAGAAAACACTGCTGTCTTGTTTCAAGAGAGTAATGAGTATGGATCAAGAGAATAATTCTCTGGTTTTCATTTTGTTTGACCTATTATATAATATAGATAAGTCTACGAAATTCTGTATTCTGCAGTCTCTGTTTGAATTATTTTTTTTTTAAATATTTTATTATGATTCATAACAGTTTTAAGCACCGAAGAGTTGCAAATATGAAAAAAAATGAATGTTATTGATAAAAATAATTTTAACTATATTGTTTTCATCGCTAAGCATCCTATTCATCTGTTGTTTAATCAAAACTCGTTATAACTGGAAGATCATGATGCCAAAAGAACTCGTGTCTTGAAGATTGAAGAATACGCTGAGATTATCTATTTTGCTAATTCTTATTTTTTCGATTATTGAGATTACTAGTAATTCTTCGCTGTCTGATGTGTAAACGATTCTTTTCTAAAAGTTCTCTTGCTGGTTTTGTATGTTTTAATTCGTACACATGGCCTTTTTGAACTTGTACATATAAAAGAATGGACCAAATTCCTTCGATTCCATTACAAATAACAAAAATCCAAGAAAGTATATGACCAATTTTAGAACCAAAAACAAGTAAAAATGGACCTATCAACCAACCAATACCTTGACTAAGATTCGAAAAAATTAACAATAAAACACTTAGTTTCATTCCTTCATAAGATTCGTGACGTGAAGTTGAATTTCGTGCATGATTAACCAGACGCTTCATAGCAAGAATAAATAAATACATATTAAAAACGAGAAACATACAAACAGGTATTGTCAAAAAATAATAAATGGCATTTTTGTTAAACCAACAGATTTTATTTCCATGTAAACTAATAATATGAAACGAAGAATTTGAATTGAAACCAGCAGCGAAAGTAACAAGTATAATTGGAAGTATAAATGAAATAAGTAGCAAATTGTACATTCGTTTGAATGACGGTGGTGGGAAAATGTGAAAAAACTGAATACAATTGAAGTACCCAATAGTTGCTTTCGTACAGAACATCAATATCAATAGGAAATAGACGAAAAACATCAGAACTGTAGCACTAGGGAAACAGTTTTTATTTTCAGGTAATTGTGTTTTTGTATAAACAGTTAATACAAGTGCAATATAGAAAATAAAGAGCAGAAAAGTGCTGGCAGGGGAGATCATTGGAAGTAAATTCTTTAGTGGAAGTTTCATATCTGGATTTTTGACATCAGTAACAACGCTATGAATGATTAAAGCTAAAAAACAAATGATAGAAAAGCATTGAAATACGAGAGAAGCGATGTCTTCAGATGAAAGTCTAGAATCAAGACTACTTGAAGATAACCAGAGAAGAGCAAACGAAGTTAAATGGCTGCAACTGCATTCGTATCGATCGAAATTCGAATTATATACTGGCTTAGTACAACCTGTATCTTTCCACGAACTGGTGTTATTGTCGTAATATACACAAAGAAAATCATCCTTAGAAGTAATTGTCTCTTTTTTATCTAGATTTTGAAAATACAAGGAAATATTCATTGATCGAGATTGATTAGTTGTGTATGGTAAGCTAGCTACAATGACTGATGAAACAAGTTTGCCATTCATTGAACTTTTCACATTACGATAGTTTGTTGGAGAACCAATCAAAAATAGTTTCAGATATGTACGATCGATCCAAGAATCAAAGTACAAAATAGCTGCGGCTGATAAGACTTTGTTCAACAGTATGTCAATAGTTGAATTAGTTATTTTACCACCACCTTCTATTAATTTAAACCAAGCACCAACGACAACATCCTTGTTACCGTCTAATTGTGTTGATATTAAAAATGAAGTATCCGCATTAACAGTAACACTACTGTTAAGACATTCAATCTTTTGATCAATTTCGTCAGGTGTCAAATATTCGTTTGAATTTGATGGTAAATTCTGATATGCTATTGCTGCTTGGTATATTGTAAGACTCCATGCCAAGCTGGAAGCGTTGAGACAGCTGTTATTACGACGAATCTCTTCAAAAGTTTCTCTCTAATAACAATCATACTAATGAAAGAGAATTGAAAAAAATTTCATATCGTACCTCCACCTCGTTGATTGGCTTACATATACCATTCGTTGATGCTATCGAATTGTTATTACAGGTGCTTGAATTATAACACATAACTGATGGTGGACAGGTATCATAGGCAGTAGTTACTATTGCTGCTGTTGAATAAACATATGGAGAAAACGAGACGGTCATGGATGTTTCGGTTGTCATTGAAGCTGTAAAGATAAGATAAACAGTTGAGGTTAAAGGGTTATATATTGCATTTGATTTTTTCAGCCCGATTGTTACCTGTGGAAGATGAAAGCTCGATTGTATACGTCGATGAGTAATTACAAAAACATTCATAGATATTCAATATCTGATTATGTTTCGGTGGACTACACCCTGAGTTATTCCAACTTGAACTATTTATGTCATAATATGCGCAAGTGAACCGAGCAAAATTATCATTTGAAACATCGTCAACTGGAAAATGTAATGTGACGTTCATTATTTTGGATACGGGACGGGAGTGTTCGACATCAACAACAATAATTGAAGAAACCACTTGCACGTCCGTTGACTGTTTCCAATTTTCTTCAACGTGAGGCTTGCTTATTGATAGGATCTTCAGCCATTTAGCATCACTTACTGAATCTGGATCGAAAATAGCAGCAGATGAATTACTATAAGAGGGAATATTAGATTGATTAGAATTGAAAATAAGTTGACTCTGTGAATTCTGTTGAAAGGAAGCACCAAGTAATGTCTCATTATTTTGTTCTACCTTCCGCACTACTATATGTGATTTTTGAGTATAAATCAAAATGCTTTCGTCAAGACGGAGAACAATGTCTCCTACTGCTGATGGTTCCAACGTTTTCGATTCATTTAAAGATGATACAGAATTGAAAATTGACTCATAATATACACTTAACAGCAAAGCCAAATGAGTCCCATTCGAGTTTGCCTGATATAGCAATTCATCCACTGCTGAATTCTAAAATGGGAAAGTGTGTTAGCAATCAGCAAGAAATCCAATGCCATACCTGTGCCTCGCTTCGCAAAATACACGTGCAATCGATCCATGGTAGCAATGTCACATTGTCACAATAGCTAGCATTATAAAACAGTATATTTTGACTCCCAGGAAAACAATCATTCCTTGGTAATGTCGTCACAGTGCTAGATTCATCAGTAATATATGTTGTAGGTTCGATTGTTGTCTCCATCGTTGTTAACAAAATGCTAGTAGAAGGTGGCATGGTAGTATCTGTCGTAACATATGTTGTAGGTTCGATTGTTGTCTCCATCGTTGTTAACAAAATGCTAGTAGAAGGTGGCACGGTAGTGCTAGGGTCAAATGTTGTGTATATTGATGCTAAAAAAATCAGAAGTGAGTGAAATATTAGTTATTATTGAAATATGTGAAGCTTTTAAATGTATTCTGTATTGAGAATTAGGGAAAAGCACTACTAGTGTTAATCAGAATTGCATCTTTTAATATTGCTGTTTCTTTTTATCTTATCGCTTATTGCTAGTGACCAGAACAGAGCTGCCAACAGGCCATGATGGTTTCTGAGATTTTTGCCTACCCAGGTGCAACAATACGGTACGTATACAACCGTATTCGGCTAAAATAAGGTACTTTAGGCCTGGATACGGTGGCAGTATACAGCGCCCCGTATTACTGCTAGATTACGGTATAACACGACGCCATATACGGTGTTCGCTTACAGTGCTCCGTAAACGTTCATTATACGGCCACCGTATAAAGACCGTTATGATGCCGTAACGTAAACATCTAGCATCCGGCCACCGGATCAATGCTGTATCTGAGTCATACCTTGAGCTCATAAGGGGTTAAAATGGTCTGATGTAGAGGTGGGGTTTCGAAAGAATGACAGCAAAAACCACACCGAGAAAGGAAATATGCACATTCAGTGCACGAAATATGACATTATTTGGTTGCTTCGTATTTTAAAAATAGTTTTTAAATTTAAGTTTTTTCATCATAAGTTTCACTTTATTATTTAATTTTGCTTCAGTTTTAATTATTCTAACTTTTTTAAAATTTATTTGATTCGTTTTTATTTTTAGCTCGTTGCATTTTATTTACAGGGCAACTTCAAGCGCACCCATATCTTCTGATTGGTTATCGGATCAATAAGTCACTTAACTTTTAGTTTTACGTTTTTAAAACTTAAGAACTCAATTCGTATATTTTATTTCTATTTTATTGTATTCATCTTACAGTATATTTACTTTTATTTTATTCTGAATTTTATTCTTTTATTTCTTTTATTCTATTCTCCTTTTTATGTATATTTTATTTTATTGTAGATTTTTTTTTATTTATATTTTATTTTTTTTTGTTTTATTCTAGATTTTATTTCTATTTTATTTTATTTTATTCTAGGTTTTATTTGTAATTAATTTTTTTAACGTTTTTTTCTCATTTCATTTTTGCTTAATTTTTATTGAAGAATTCTGAATAAATAAGTAACTCATAAATAAACTGCATCGAAATACTAATACTTTAAATATGGGTATGGTGGAAACACGCTAGGGGACGGGGTAATATCGACGATCAATAGGAAGATTTATGTCAGAAAAACGGCGAATATACGACAGTGAATGCTAAAAATATGGTGCTACACTGGGTTATCATAAGTTAGCCGTAAATACGCTGTTTACAGTACGGCAAAAATACGGTCGTAAATCATGGACCAGGTTTTCGACGAAATACGGCACGTAAACGGCCCGTATTTGACAGTTTATGACCGTGAAATTGCCTTAATCGAGCCTTACACGGTAAACGGTCCGTATACGGTCACCGTAACAATGCACCTGAGTAGTCTGCATCAGGCCAGACAGATATTGGTCAAGCCAGACTGAGCCGAAAAAAGCGGCCTGTTAGCTATTCTGGACCAGAACGTGGCCGTAAATTTCAATTGCGATTGCTTAGGAAAAGAAATGTTTGGAGAAGTTTTTGCACAATGGTTGTGAAAAAGAAAGATTGAATTCGTAATACGTCTGATGAAAGTCAAATAATATGTTAAGGTGTATGCATATTTAAGTAGGCATGATGTTTCGAAGAGATCTTTAAAATAGTCAGTGGATAGGAGGAAGGCATTACCGTGGTTTCAGAAACAACAGTAATAAGATGCATGGAAGCCGTGAAGACGCACACCCTAAGGACATGAATATGAAATGGAATCAGTGAATTTCTTTATCTTAAATGCATAATGATTGTGAAAATCTTGAGTGAGATGATATATGAAACGGCAGCTTGTGCACTGAATGTGATCCGATTCCAAGGCAAGCATCTCTTCCCAAAACACTTGGCGATGAAATGTAATTCCGTATCAATGTACTACTGATTCAGAAAGTTCACGAGTAGCAGAAGCATCGTTTGATGCTGGCTTCTCTCAGTTGAAATCGAGAAAATGACAGGCTTATGTCTCGCCCGAAATTCTGTAGGAAAATACTAATATTGTGACACCTTTAGTTGTGTAAAAGCAGGAGAATAGTTTCTGCATGTTCTGCTTGTTACAGGGTAGTTCCTTTAAATTTGGGACAGTCACAGTTCGGTTCGAGTCTGAAATCTCTGAAACCAATTTTGACCACGGCCGAGGAGTCAACCCAACCCCACCGACCACTCTGTGGGTTATAGTGTTAGATGGAGTAGATTTTCTCCTTCCGATTTTTCAATTCAATGGGAAAACCTGATTATTGTGAATTTTAGATTTCCTTTATGTACTAAAACAACTGACAATTCCAGTGACTTGATGCAAGGATTATTTATCTTATGTAAGTGATCGTTCTATAGCCTATTAAAAAAATAAATATATACTGTGGAAAAATCTCATAGGAAGAAACTGTGAACAGATATCTGTTCCACAGATGAAGAGATTTTCATGATTATTTTTTAAGATAAAAGCTATTTAATTCAATATTTATGTAGGGTATGCTTATGTCTATAAACATGAGGACAAAAATGATTTCATGAGTGATCTCTTTGTGATCACTTTCAATCATGAACTCTAAATTGATAAAGTCATTCAGCAAAGAAAGGATCAGAAGTAAGTTGAATTGTAAATTCTTGCTTGACTTTTATGAAACTAATTAGTATTGCTGCAGTGTAATGAAATACACTGAAAAGTCCTACAAACTGCACACGAAAAAGTGAACCGAAATGAAGCTAGCCGTGCTCTAATGAATCAAAAACTATGAAGTATCGAAGATTTTATGAGAATTTCATTAGTTCTATAAAACGTTTCTCATTTATTTAAGACACGATTCATTTCATCACAGTCATCATAAGTCGATTCGATAAAATATAGCGATGGTTAGTAAAACATTTAGATTAAATCACGGAAGACAGTGATAGCATGGGTAATAGGGATGTAATGTGATTATCGATAAAATTCATTTATATTTTGAGTAAGCCGTGTTTATTTAAGTGAACGAATGAAACAATAAAGAACAGCGAACATCAACATCTATCTAACACCTACTGTCAAGTTTGATTGAAAACCAATATTCATCAAGAAAAAACGTTGATAACAAGCGAATCATAATTTGTTCTTTTTTTCTAATCTTTCAAGAATGACTAATGGATCTGTTTCTATTGGATATCACAATTCTAGAATACGAATATTTTTGATCGCTAAAAAACATACAACAGATCGCCAAATTTAATATTGATAAAAATATTAGGACCAGAGATGATAGTCAGAGTTTTAAATAGCATTAGAGAAAATATACAAAAGAGAACAATTAATCGAAACGGAAAGAATATGTTAAACCTTCCTTACCTTTGGTTTAAGCTGATATTTTCAAGGGATAATATGCTCAGTAGTATCAATTTTATAGCCCCTTATGTATTTAGAAGAAGTTTTACCCAAATCTAACAACCAAGTCTTTCTCTGATGCATTATAATGTGCGCCTAATGAGTAAACGTCCATAAAAGATTAAAAACTTATTTTCATGCTAAATAGTTGATTTAGGTTACTGATTTGTAAAGAGCACTATGTGTAGACTACAAGTAGAAAGAAAACTTGTTTCTACATAACTCATTGTTAAAAAGAATCGAAGTTATATTTGAAAAAGTAATATTTATAGGAACCATACATTCAAAAACAGTTCGGTTCAATGGTGAGTCCCTTTCAAGTTTCGGATTGACTGCGATATTCACATTGATTCATCCCGTGAGCAATCGCATGAAACCTTTGCTACGAGACCATTTTGAGAGATATCTATGACCAAAAGCAGTTCGATATCAAAACTACGAAATCATTTAAGTTGATTTTTTTTTGCATCTGAATGTGAATAATTATTCACCAATATCTACACCCACACTTACATTTCATCAGTTTGGCACTAATAATTTTGGTTGTCAAGAATATGTTTTCAAGAATTTTGAATATTAATTATCAAATGAAACCCACAAAAGTAAAATTCGAAGAGAGACGAAGGAGAAAAGATAAGATGAAATTTGCTTTATATTTATCATGTTTGAGAGAGAGAGAGAGAGAGAGAAGTTACTTGTGATTTTTTTGCGAGTAACATCTGAAACAAAGAATTACAACTTCCATTTGATAGAATGTTATCAAGGGATTAATTTTTGAAATATGAATTGCCAAGTTAATCGTAACCTTCCTAAATCAGAAATTGATCATATTCGATTGATCGCAACTCATAATTCCTTGTTTTGAGAAGTTTCCCAGAACAAGTAATGGACAACATCTCCCGTTGTCAATTCCCTAGTAATGTAACTGGACAGTAGTGGTAACATCTAACTCGTACTCACACTTGAAAATCCGACCGAACGACAAATACCGAGGGGTTGATTGCTCATCTATGGTGTGTCGTGACCATATATTGATAAAACAAATCCTTTTGTTAATGATCTCCTCAAAATGTATTATTTTATGAGCTAACTCAGGAATAACTCTATGGTTAAGTCACATAATTTCTCTTGAAGCCGGATGAGGGGGTCATGGTTGAAATATTTTTAAATTGCTTATTCATTCTACTGGTCGGGGCTAGCTTAAACTAATCCATGGATGGTCAAATCTGATCAGTACCGTCGACAACCCTTTCTATCTGGCATTTTTTGATTCGAGTAGAAATGAAAACGGAAAATTTCCATTCGTATTATTCGTTAGTTTGTAACAATACCGTTTTCATAAAATGTTCATATTATCTAGGCAAAACAAGTTTTTCTAGTTTTACAGATAGAATTAAAAAGATGAAACTGAAGATTTCGAGTATGCAACGGTCATTTTCAAAATTGACTGAACGTTATCTTTCGAAGTCAACTTCATAATATTAATTTCCGTCTATAAAACGCTATGGATATTTGAACATTTCTCAACTTTAGAAAGAACGACATTAGGAGAAACTTGCAACAATTACTTCAATATATTTACTAATTAGTCATCATTACATTCTTGCTACTGATCGAATAATTCTTACTTTCAATAGATGATATCGCGTTTGTAGATATAACACTTGGTATCGAAGTAACTGGTTTGTATGAAGAATGGCTTGTAGATAAAGAAGGATCAATGGTAAGTATAAGAGCAAATATAGTTAAGTGATTACAGTGGCATTCGTAGCTATTAAATACCGAATTGTATATGGGTAAAGTGCAGCCCGACTCATCCCAACTGGAAATGCTCGTATTGTAGTATGAACAAGTTAATTTACCAACCAATAAATCATTAGATATGTATTCAGGCTGTTTAGTAAAATACAATGAAATGTTCATTCTATTAGAACAAATTCTATTTCGTTGTATTTTTGCTACAATTATTGATGAAACAATCTTTTTATTCATACAGTTTGGTAAATGATGATCATAAATAGGTTTATCAATAATTAGCATATTGATATGTGCTACATCAATCAACGAATCAGAACTTATACTAGCTGCCGCAGAAAATGGTGAATTAAGAATATTATTTTGATTTGAATTTCGAATTAGTTGGCCACCCACATTCGATTGAAATGAAACACCCAGAATGATATCATTGTTTTGATATGGGGATGTAGCCATTAGGAATGAAGTTTTTGTATTTATGACAACATTGGCATTGATTAGACCAACAATATCATCTATCTCAGTCAGAGTCAAAGTCGAATTCAATGAAAGTGGCACATTTTGATTCATAGCCGATTCGAGATAATTAATGAGAGTTACTGCTAATTTAGAGCCAGTAACATATTTTTGATGGCGACAAATTAAATCGAGTGTTTGCTTCTAAAATTATTAGATTGATAAATCATTTTTTTATGATTTCGTTTTCATTTAATAACATTATACTTCAGAATTCGAACTATGGACTATCTCAATTGGGTATGAATTATTCATTGTCGGAGTGCTAGGAATAGTTGTTGTTTTTAGATGAGTAATATTCGATGGAAAAATTGAAATGATCATGAACAGTTTCGATTTGCTTATGATGTCTTTAATATAGCAGTGAAAGAAAATGTAGACAATCGTTCGAATCATTCTCATACTTTACCATTTGTAGTTGAACTAATGAACATCTCTGTGTTTAGGATTAATATTCTGTTGAAGCCAACGTTAATTTTGAATATTGAGGAATTCTCAATCGATAAATTTGTCTCGTTGTTATCTAAGAACGAAAAATAAATAAAATCGGTAGTCAAGTGTCTTTTTTTTCTAAATTAGAATACTAACGTCTTTTCTTCATTCAGATCTCAACTATTAAATAGACTGAAGATCTGGAAACTTGGGGTCACATATACTTCTTCAAGAAAGTAGGATAGATGTGTGATCTATCCTTGGCTGTTTCAGTGTAACAAGTATTATTAACGATTGTATCTAGTTTTTCTTGGAGCAGTATTATCAGGTAAAAGGCTGCCTACTAAAGCTTACAATGTCTTTCGTGAAAAAATATGATGGATTGTTGATATTCCTCGGTGGAACAAACATCTAGTCCTTAGCCGTTTTTCAGTCGATAAATAAGTTCATTTGCTGAAAAATTAGCATCTTTATCTGTCATTGAATCCCTAAAATCAACAAGTTAATCAATGCTATACAATTTTTCGTTCGTACGACATTTGGATTTCGAAATCTATGCACAACGATTTTCAGCTGCTGGAGAAGCGTCTCTAAAGGTTAGGATCGATGCATTGAACTAATGATAAACTACTAAACTCTTAGTGTATAGGGTAGAAATTTGGATCCTCTCCTTCCCTCTCTCAGATGGTGATAGGCGAATTAGAAGGACTATCACATATCAGTTGTAATTAACATCTAACTAAAATTGATATAAAGTATTTCCTTGTGCAAATTCTATAGTGTACAGTAAGCAATGATGCAGAAATTCGGCTCTATGTACATAAAAAGATCAGTTTCTATGGAATTAGCAATAATTTCTACAGGAATCGCCCTCCCCGTTTATTGAATGAAAATGTCTCTTTTAGTGTGCACTTCTTGATTTGGAATATTTAAAAGAATAATTTTTCATTTCTTTTACTGATTCACGTATGAAAACTGTTTAGCATGCATGCTAGTGTGTTAAGCATACATATAAGTCGTTGTTTTTCTTGTCACAAATTTACTAACTTACATCGAGGATTATTGTCAGGAAATGCATTGCTGTCACTTGTCTGGACAAAATTCGATATACGAGATGAATTGTTACTGAAAACTATTATTTCTTGCTTCGAAACGAAAGATTCTTTCATATTTGTTATTGAAGATAAACCCATTGCTCTTATTGTATTTTTTGATTCAGTAACCGATGGTATGACAGGATGTAAGAAAGCATTTAATTGAGTTGATAAATTTTGTTTTGCTGAACCTGAATTAAGTAAAATATTTTTATCATTCTATTGCTCATAAAATACACCATGCTTACGCATATTCATTGTATAGTCGTCAATAGTAACTGCACTATATGGAAATTCTTGGACATTATACGATACAAAGTTGTGATCGTCCTTAATCAGTTTTATTGTATCTATAATGTGCTTCGATGTGTCTTGATCATTTGAGTTTGCGAAGAAAATCTTTCTATTCGATTGCATTAAGATTGTATTAGAAACAATAATTAGATATAAGATCCATATGTTATTTTTAACATGATACATTTTCAAGAGATTGACCATATTTCAGAGTAATAATACAATAAATTTAACCACAGACCATCAGTTGATAAAATTTGGAATTATGCAGAGATATTTAGTATTTTAAAAAAGCATTGAAATCTGACTCTGTCAGACCTCTAAATTTTAATTAAGTTTTTCTCTCTTAGTCAAAGTAAGTATCAAATGACGACAAAAACGCTTATTTTTGACCTAGGAGTCTTACCTTATCTTTACTTTATTTTAAAAGTATAAATGTAATCTTAATATTTATAAAATAAAAACGAAGAAAATCTTTATTATCGAAAATAAAGAAAAAAATAAAGATAAATGTATGAATTTTTCTGTTACAGAGAGAGAAACGAATTCGGGCTATAATAACGCGATATGCAAACTAGAAGCCATTTATAATCTACGACTATTCGTTTTTCAAGAAAAGACTGTAAATAAATATGTATTGTGACAAAAAATACAGAACTCTTTCATCACTTCACTGACCCTTAATTGAAGAATGGTGAAAAGAACTCTCGTATGATAGATTCAATTGATTTTTTGGAGTGGATCTTCTATCTAACATTCATTTTTTTGCCATCAGTAACTATCAAAATTGAATTCTATGCCACCCTCACACTGATATGAAAACCACTTCATGGAAAATATCATATGGCTCTCAAACTAATCAAATCTAAATTCACTATTATGATAAGTTCGAGAACGCTTAGATAAGATAGTTATATGCACGTTACTCTTTGATATCCAATTTAGTACAGCGATGAAGAAAAACATCGAAAAATGCTGTCTCGTTGGTGTTTTCTTCTAGTATCCGTCAAACACTTACAGTAATAATTTTTCAATGGGACAAGCTTCGTTCTTTCAAAGCAAAAAGTAACGGAAGATTGTCTTTCGTATAATCATAAAGAGAATTTCACTACTTTACTTTCATCAACTATAGTGTGAAATATTCATTTGATCGTTCGATTTAGATTTTTTCCTATTCATATTATCAAGAATTTAAGTATTGAAGTACTTGAGGCATGTTATGAATCACTTTGTTGATGTGTGAGAAATGTCCATGAACCTATATAACATTTTTTTTACATCCCCATATCGATTACTATTTCTATTGGAATAAAGATTTTTTCTCGTCTGATCTTTAACATAACTTGCGATGGCATTACAGCACCAAGAAAGAGATTAATTCTCGATATTTTTTTCGAAACATAAAATTAATCTTGATGTATTAAAATACTCTTTTAATGTTATTTCTAGGTGAAATTTTCCTACTTGATACTATTTGATTTTGAAGATTATATTATGATTAAGGAGGGTTAAATGAAGATATTGGATGATTGAGATCTAAATAAGCGATGCAGTGTTCATATAATATTAATATAACCACTGAAGGATGATTGATTAACACTTCACAGTATTCATTAACGTGTAAATTGTATCATGCTCAGAAAAGAGGTATTACTATTGTTCTATGGTTTAGTATCTACTAATATTCGTGAACACAAACTTCTTAAGTGTTCCAATGAATGTTTCTCTTATGTTTTTGTTCTTCTACCATTATTCTATCTGTATTCCGGCTTCTCTAATATTCAGTTGTTTGCATTAATAAATATATCTTAATCTATTAATTATCAGAAGATTTTTATTCATGCAAATAAGAGAGCAACTAAAAGTAAGTTGTATAAGTCTCGTCCATAGGATTTTTTCAAGTTTGCATGGGCTGCCAAAACAGTATTATTACGTAAAATATTGAGTTATCGAGCACAGAGGGTGGCT
Source organism: Rotaria macrura (assembly GCA_900239685.1). Lineage (NCBI taxonomy): Eukaryota > Metazoa > Rotifera > Eurotatoria > Philodinida > Philodinidae > Rotaria > Rotaria macrura. The sequence goes on along the minus strand of OENT01000818.1, from coordinate 38,318 downwards.
CGTATATTGGTGGCAGTCGATTGTTTTTGGATTATTCCTCCATCAGACTTTTCCTCCGTTAGTGGAAAGTTATGGGGAAGGGTCAATGTGTTTGAATAATTAATGTGCGATGATTCCCGAGATATTGATTACTTGGCAACTCTACGGGCAGTACTGAACTTGACCAGAGTCCATTGTCCACTAATCTATTGCTAGATAGTTCACCATACTTAGACAATCAAAAATACGTACACATCTCATTCATGTTATTTGAATCCTTTTGAATTGCTTTATAGTAAGATATGGTTAACTTTTTTTAAAGAACAGTACATATATATATATATATATATATATATATATATATATATGAGTGAATAGTAACTTTTTGGTACAATTTACGGAAAAAATTGAAAGTGAATCTAAACCATTTTTGAGTAGTATATTTTATTATACTCTATGCCTGTAGTATATAGCGAAAATTTCCCAACACTTTATTGATTATTAAGGGAGATATGAGATCTACAAATTTACGATTATTCATTGTATTTAAGGTGCACGCAATTCGAAAATCGCATAAAATTATTTTTTGATATATTTTTACATGGTTTGATATGGCGCAGCGAGCTCTACAAGAATAACTATATTGTAAAATTTTAAATTCTTTCATTGAAAGAAAGTTCTCAGAAAACTAGATTTTTTCTTGTGGTAGGAATACACGCTTAGTTTTTCAATAAAGTATGCTTTTTTATGTTTTTATGTTAGTATATAACACTCAGAGAATTTTTCGATAGATTCAGCATCAAAAAACTGTGCATCTATAGATGTAACTTTTAGTTTTTTCAAATAAAACTGAAAATATCTGCAAAAATCGTTACTGTTCTTTTTATTTAGTATAATGTAAATTTCTTCTAAATAGAAAAGGATTAAGAGCTGAAATTCTTATCACTTACACAGTCTTTTGTTCTACATCTACTCTGAAAATTTAAGACATATCGGACGTAGTATTGAAGAGTTATGAAGAGATCAATTTTCAAATTGTGACTCTACAAAAGTGAGTATAAAGACCTTGTTTTCAAAAAGTCTTGTTATTTTTATCTACCAATAAATCTGATAAAACACAGTTTTTTAATAATTTTGTATCTTAAAGAGTTTTCTTTCTGTTAGAGTAGTCTGCACATCACTAGCTTTTTCGATGGCTGAATTACAACCACGTTTCCGTCACTTTACACAAAAATAATAGAGTGTCTGTAAAATGGTGCGAACGTTATACGAAGGAAAGAAAAAAACATCATATTCAAATTGATGATATATTTCGATAGAGCATCGAACACTACACAAAATGTTTGAGTTACATAATTTTCCTCTTGCTTTTGAATGGTCAAAAAATTCGTGTTTCTTATCATGTGTCATTAAAAATGAGCATTTTTTTCGTCGTATATCTCTCATGACTCAGCACTGGTATGAGCTACAGGGCTTAAATTTTGTGTGCCTGTGGGACGTATCATCAGTTGCCATAAGGTATAAAAAAATTGTTCCAATCGGTTCAGAGAAGCGAAAGTTATTGGCGAAATACTACTAAAATATTAACAGTACCAAAAAGTAGCAATTCACTCATAGGTACATTCCATTTTCGCCGATTCCAACTTCACCGAAAGAATTTTTCTTTCTTTCTAAAATGAAAACAAAGACAAAGTCTTTCGGTGAAGTTGGAATCGGCGAAAATGGATTAAACCCACATGTATATATATATATATATATATATATTAATAAATTATTAGTTTATACAAATCGAGCAAAACTCTAGTTACATGATAGATTTTATCTCAAGTACATAAGAAATAGATGTTATCTAATCGTAAAGAAATGACACGACTCAAATATATATAGTTCATTATATTCTGATGAGTTAGTCTTATTGTATCATAAAACACTATTTGAATAGCAATCTTAGTTCCTTGTTTACAAGATATCACTCGCGAAAAACAGAAAGATACGAATTAAAAAATTCATGAGCCATATTTAATATGTCCTTGCAATCAAGTTAACAAGGTCATTAGCTTGAATGATGAACTTGTAGATTTGTTTTTCCTTGTCAAGAAAAAAATATTTAACTACCGAAAAGAATATGCTACGACGAGTTAATTTACGCATTGTCATTAATCAGGGATTTCAGTTACATGATAAAGACATTTTGTTTCAAGAAAATACGTTATAAAATGTAGTAATCAGTTTACTATTTACCTACTTTTTAACATTCTTATTCTTTGCTTTCGATTCTGGGATTAATGAAATGTATGTAATGAAGACACATTCTACGGTTAACATATGCTGTTGTTAAAGAATAAAAATTTTATTTTTATCGTTATTTTCAAATATAAATGTTTGATTTTTATTCCCTCTTCGAATATAAAAATCAATAAATAAAAAGTGACACCACTTGTTTGACTATTTTTTACGCTTACTCTAAAAATAGACAAAAGAAACGCGTAATAGTATCCTTTTTGACAACATTCGGTATTTTTTTCGATATTATAACACATCGATTAATGTGCTTAAACCTTTTTTTTTAATCGACAAAATAAGATTCTTTTTATAAATACTACAGTGGATTTGCTTGCTTAAAAAGGTGATGCTAATATTGTGAAACTCACATGTTTTCAAAGGAAATAGTGAGCGGTGGTTTAAGAACAATGTTTTTGATGGTTCCAACCACCGGTTACAGACATATCCGTCCCTCAATGAGAGAAGCCCATCATTAGAGAAATCCATCCTTGTAGAGCTTATCAATCAGCATTATAGAATCGTGAATATATCATAGAATTACTTGCTATTTATTTCAATATTTATAATAAGATAAAAGTAAAATTAAGAAAAATAGAAACCAAGGAGCAAATCACAATAATAAAAACGAAAATAGGATGGTCAACAGAAAAGCATGATACGACAAAATTCTTGATATTACATTTTCTGTATTTTGTCTTACGTTAGTATTATTATGCTAAAGATATTTGAGTTCCAGATTTTAGCTTCAAAGTGGCTGTACTATAGCAAGCTTTTTCTGTCAATAATCCTATACATTGAATTTCATCTAACGAGTCAAGAAATGTGAGCTTGTGGGAAATCTTGAATTACGACGGTTTTCACAAAAGTGCTGATCACTGATGTCTGATTTTTACTGAAAACCTGACATGCGTTTCTGTTGAATGTAATTTCAAAAGCAAACGAACGCGAGATGTCACATATTTAATTTTCTCAACCATTAAGAAACTTGAGTGTATATCTGCTACCACAGTTTGGCGAAGATGTATAAGTTACAAACACAACATATATCAGGTATCGAATATTAATTTTTCTGTCAGTACAGTGTAATTTATATCTTTCAGAGAAAGCTAGTTTCGGAATATGAGAGTAGATGTGACGCTTTTGTTTGAGTATAATTATATACATGATAACTCACATTCCATTACCAATCATTCTGATGTAAATATATGATCTGGCTGACCTTCTTGTCCTTATTTTACTGCAGTTCTCTAGACTTATTCTTCGCTTGTTGATTGCTTTCTCCGATCTACGTATATAAACAAATGCTTTTTATTCATTCGATACGATTACCTGATATGACGCGATAGAATAAAATATATCTGCATTTTCAATAACATTCTTTCCAAGTGAATAGAGAATGGTTTTTATACTTCGTTTTTACTTCGGAAGGTATATGAGCAGTTGAAGGGCTGAACGTTGGAAATATTCGAAATACGAAAAATATCAACACGGAACTTTGGATCGGCCAAAGAGCTGTGAAATGAAACAGAAAAAATTCTCATATCCTCTGCATATTTGACATCAATGCAGTGTATAGACCGGGGACATCATTTAGTGCTAGTATATCACAAGAGAAGTTGAAGAAATAAGTAGTACCTGCAACCAACAGCACTTCAAGGAGTCAGTATTTTGATAAGAAATTGTAATTTTGAGTAATTTATAGTGAGAGTTTCAACAACATTCAATAAAACATATAGATCAGCAAAGTTCAAGGAACCGAGCAAATAGAACTAGCCACCAAATGTCACACAACAATAGAGATAAGTATTTATCATGAACCATTTTTAACTGATATGAATAACTGAATAAAATATATTCATTTTCTGCTCTATGAGGGTGTGCCTATAGATGTGAACGAGAGGAATAGCCAAAGTAAGACATATTTCTCCCTCGCACTCTCTTTTTTCTCTATGCCATGCATAGAAACAACGAACGAAAGAAGAAATAATATACTAAGGAGCACAATTTATTTCGATAGTTCAGCCTAACTAAGAATTGCCTATGAACCAATAAGGATTTCAACAAAGGAATAATCACCCAGTGAAAAATATTCACTGATTTCAATCGGATTTTTCTGCACCATAATCAAAATTAAAATCGATTGATAATTTTGATTATCCTTGATCATGAGGTAACCATTATTTAATATTGTAACTTATCCCATGTGAAATTTCCTAATTGAAATCGGATTATTCTGCAGCAAAATCGAAATTACTAATCGATTTGTAATCTTGATTTTGCTGCAGAGTAATCCGATTTGAATCAGAAAATTTCACATGGGATAAGTTACAATATTAAATAATGGTTACCTCATGATCAAGGATAATCAAAATTATCAATCGATTTTAATTTTGATTATGGTGCAGAAAAATCCGATTGAAATCAGTGAATATTTTTCACTGGGCATTCACGAGGTCTTTATTGAAATCTAGATTTAATTATGAAAAATACTTTTTGCAAGATCGGTCTCCAGAAAACTCACTAGAGCAGCAGAGGGTAGTTCTAACAATGGCAACACTATGAAAGGAAGAATACCAAACTATTAAAAGCCCATTTGAAAATTCGTCACCTATATGATATAGTCATAAAGAATTCCAAGCATCCCTACACCAGACAAGAAAACTCATATTCAAAGAATAAAACTTGAATCAAGAGAAAAGCTGCTTAAAAGCAGTATCGATTGATATACCTATTTCTACACAAGGATAGAAAAGAAAGAGTTCAACCAATCACATTGAAAAGTGTCAGGTGGCCAACATGATATATAGAAAACCAAAACTATTATCCATTTCAAAAAAGATGGCCGATGGATACAGCGATTATAGCTGTATCCATCGGCCTTCTTTTTTGAAATGGATAATAGTTACTTAACTCACTATAAATGTCGCAAATCAACGATCATGGTATTCATTGTAAAGTAGATAGAAAAGTTTTCCAAACTATAGAACAATACTATTTCTCGAAGAAACTCTAAAACATAATGCACTCATAAAGCATTCAGTAGAGATATCAGAGTATTGCAGCAAAACAAATTTTTTCCACATTACTATACTAATCACTCGATAACCATATTGGTAATTCATTATACGTTCAGATAAAAACAAAAACGTTCTCATCAGTCTATTTGCAACGAAGAATAAAGATGACATCTTCATGAAATATTTCACAGGACAGAAGAAACTGAAATCATGATAATATGGGAATCATCGTAAAGAACTCTTCTTTCTATAAATTCTGTATGCCAAGGTAGAATGCTAAAGTATTCTAACAAAATCGAAGAGTATGATAGAAGCTCAAACCATGGTGAGTGTTCAATTTAGACATGTTCGCGTATATGTTTGAGTTTTCAAACGGGCTTGCATTGTCAGCACTCCTTTCGCATCCATCAATTGAAAATTTTTACGGAGATGATGATTTTTGGCTCTTCATTTGTAAAGACTTATGAGCAAAATGAAAAAGGGTATTTATAGGGTATGCTGTTTCTTTGGCTTTCTGTTCATTACATGATGTATTTTGAGATTCTACGAACCGGATCGTTTTTATGCTATTCTTTACATCATCGTCAGGAGTCCTTAAGAATGTAATTATAGATTTGCCGACAATTTTGTTCTATTCAATGACATCCAAATTGACACCCACACCCTAACAGGACCGACAAAAGAAAAATGCCAAAAACCGAGAGTTTTTACATGCATTTATTATCTCTCATACAAATACCTGCCTCTTATCTCAAGAAAGTTTTAGTCTGACACTCTAAAATTTCAGGTATACAACTGCCTTTGTTTCCTCTATCGAACTTGCTACTAGGGATACACCAGTTCCAAATCTCATCATCATCATCATAAATTAGCAACCATTTGCCGTCCACTGCTGCTCGAAGGTCTCTCCCATGTTTTTCCATATTTTCCTATTTTTTGCCAAGGTGCTCCAGCCTTTACCAAAGAATGAATGAATTTCATCCCTCCATCTTGTGACTTGTCTTCCAGGTTTTCTTTTACCGTCCATTATTTGCCATTCAGTGGAGAGCTCGGCTCATTTATTATCTTGTTGTCTAGCAACATGCCCTGCCCATCTCCATTTATTTCTTTTAATTGTTCTAGTTGTATCAATAAGCTTTGCTTGTTTTCTAATTTGATCTTTTCTAATCTTGCTGTCCTTTTTATTGTTAAACATGATTCTTTCTATTGCTCGTTATGTGACTGCAAGTTTTTTTCCAGTCCTTGCGTTCTATTCCATGTTTCGGACCCATAGGTCATCACCGGAAGTATACATGGATCAAATTATTTCTTTTTTAAGCAGAGCGGTATGTCGGCTTTAAATATTTTGTTAACTTTTCCAAATTGTCTTCAACCTTGTGATATTCTTCTGTTTGTTTCTATTTCAATATTTTGCTCGTTCCGAGCATTTGGCCTGAATAGACAAAATTGCTAATTTTTTCGATTTCTTTATTTTTTAACTTTATTTCTCTATTGTGTTGAATATGGTGATTTATCATGATTTTTGTTTTGTCAATGTTGATTTGCAAACCAGATGTCTTGCTTTCTTTATGGAGTTCTTCTATCATCTCCTGTAAATTATCCAACTTATTTTCGAACAAGATAACGTCATCGGCAAATTTTAGATCGTTTAGGTATTCTCCACAGACCGTTATCCCTTTGTCTTCTCAGTTTACTCGTCTGAAAATATCTTCGAGACATGTAATAAAGAGTGTTATGTCTTTATTTCTCTTATTCTCTTTCTCATTCTCATCTGATATCACCGAGACAGCAACGTGATGGTATGACTACAGAACGGAACAAAAGAGTAACCTCCTCTCGCATGGAATCGAACCATGCACCTCCTGCTTTCCGGGCAGACGTATTAACCACTGAACTAGAAAAGAGTATGTAACATTCGTTCCGTCTTATGACAGAAGGGGAACACTTCTGACATAACAAAGATAATTGGGGACATCGCATCGCCTTGTCTTATTCCTCTGTTTATTTTTATATCGATTTCAAAATTATGAAGATTGATAGTGGTTTTAGCATTATCGTAATTATATTTAATCAGATCGATATATTGTCTTTCGACATATTGATTTTCTAAGGCTTCAATGATTGCTGACTTTTCTAATCAAAATTTCAAATGCCTTTTTATAGTCGGTGAATGCCATGCATAGTGGAAGGATAAATTCCTTCGTTTTTTCTAGGATTTGATTTAGTGTGTGGATATAATCGATTGTAGAGAAACCTTTTTTTTAAAACTTGCTTGTTCTCTATCTTCTATTTTTTCAAGTTTGTTCTTTAGCCTGTTAGTAAGGATTTTGGTGAATAGTTTGTAGAGATATGAGAGAATGCTTACTGGTCGATAATGTTTTAGAACAGAACGATCTCCTTTTTTGCATATGAGAATGGTCTTTGCTTCGTTCCAGTCTTGTGGTGTTTTTTTCTCTTTTAAATATCTGTTAAGGAGTTCTTGAATAATTTTCAGGACGATTGTTCCTCCGTTTTTTATCATGTCGGTAGTTATGTGGTCTGGACCTGAAGCTTTGTTGCTTGGCATTGATTTACGTGTCATTTATATTTTTCCTAATATTATATCAGGAATATCATGTTCTTGCTCGTAGTTATTTTGTGTTGTTGCTGTTACTTTTTATTTTTGTGTCGTAAGATCGTCATAGAATTCTTTTATTCTCTTGTTCATTTGATGTCTGTCGTTATGTTGGATTATTTTTGTGTGGTGTCTTCTTTTTTCTATACGTATTTTTTCTTTATTAGTTTATTTAGTTCTGTGAACACTACATGATTTGTATTTGCATTTAACTCCCGTCTTCTTTCGATTAATTTTTTTTTCATTTGATATTCTGAAAGTGTTTAGATTTGTGGGTGTTTCTTTCGCAAGTATCTCTGTAGTATCAACGATTATCTTTGTTAGAGTTTCATTTATTTGATTTAAGTTCATTGTTTGTGCTTATTTGAGTTTTTATCATTTTATTAATTTTTGTCTCGAATTCGATCTTCTTTGTTGCGAGTATGTCATTATTTATTTGAGGTTTCATTTTGAGAATTAATTTTCTTCTCTCATTATAAGTTTTAATACCTATTTTTCCTCTAACCATTCTATGGCTGCTTCCTATTTTAATTGAATTTAGGAGTTTGTCGTTTTTTGACTGTGCGCATCTTATTAGTTAGAATGAAATCTATTTCATTTCTTACAGAATTGTTTGGTCCTATCCATGCCCATTTTCTATGGGTTTTTTTTATAAAAGAAACTGTTTGTTATTTGAAGATTGTTTTTTAGTGCAAAGTCAATCAACATTTTTCCTCTTTCGTTTCTCTCCCCAATTCCAAAATTTCTAATAGCTGTTTGTTTGATATCTTCTTTCTTGCCTATCTTGGCATTGAAATCACCCATTATAATGGTGAAATAGGCTTTGTCTTCCTTTACCAAGTTTTCATTTTCTTGATATAGTTCGATGACTTCTTCGTACTCATGACTTGTAATTGTTGGTGCTTAGACTTGGATCACTTTCATTTTGTATCTTTGGTTTATTTTTAATGTTAGTTGGGCTAGTCTTTCATTCACAACCTTTACATTCATTATTGTTTCTTCAATTTTCTTATTTATTAAATATACACACCATTTTTGTTGTTATTGGAGTTCCACATGTCTATAATGTGTGCCCATTTTTTAATTTTACCAAATATTCGCTTTTACATTTGGTTTCACTTAATCCAATAATATCCCATTTTATGTCCGACATTTCTTCTTCGAATACTTTTCTCTTTTCATCTTCTCTGAATATCCTTATCTTGTAGGTACAGATATACATGTTTGTTAGATTTGAAGATTTAAAATTTATTTTGTTGTTTTTGTTGGATTTGTTGTTGTTTAGTTTATTATTGTTGTTCTTAAGTTTGTTGTAGAAAGATAGTTTGTTGCTGTGGGTTGGCATCTGTAGCATATTTATCATTTAAGACCCACTAGAGAAATCTCAAACGCGGTCCTTATTTGTCCGGGCGACTACCGAGCCGGCATCGATATTATCTGCATGTGCTTTCATGCAGATTGTATACCCAGTAAAACACCACACTGGCTAGACGGATTGGTGAGTGTTTGTCGTCTGAGTTTTCTCTCTTAAGTGAGTTGCCTACCGTAGCTGAGAGCCTCATTTGCCCTTGGTTTGTAATCAGAGTCTCCCTTCTCCTTGGTGAACTACCAGTCAAGGTTGAAGAGCTTCACCTACCCTGGCTTAGGCTTATGATAACTTAGTTCTGGTGAACCTTGCTCCTAGCGGCCTTTACTCGCCATATCATCTTGTCGTCCTTGGGTTTCTGTAATATTTTATAGGTGTGTTGATACCACTGAAAACCCCACCACACCCTGTTCGCAAGAAGGCTTAGTTGTCCGGGACTGCTTATTTGAAAAATTTCTTGCTCTCATTCACAGCTAACCATCATCTACTAATGATAGTTCCACTATCCGCAACCTGTGGACCCACTTGGTAGCATCCAGCTTTACCCTAAGGTTCCAAATCTAACCAATTCCAATTCCACATTTGCAATTGGAATTGGCATGGAGTCGAAAAAGAAATTGTCTTGAAATTGCTAGAAAGTCAAATCCTGCTCCACTCAAATCCAGTTCTTCGATTTCACTGATCTCAGCTGTAGCTGGAATTCTGAGTCAGAAGGTATCGTTACGTTACAAATTAAATAGTTACAGGGATGTCCCGAACCAACGAACATGGGAGGGGGGAGGGGGCACGAAGGAATCTTTTTAGAACAGAAGTCTAAATAATGAAAAATTTTCCGTGATCAAAAATGTTTCGTTAACAAAATACAAGAAAATTTATGATTTCACATAAACAAATGATCATATTTCAATGATTCTCTTAGCACTCAGCAAAATCGACCATTGGTGTTAAATTTATTAAATTTTTGTTATGATTCTTAACAAATTTTCAAAGATTGGTCGATTTAACATTCAGATAATGTAAAAAAACAAAAATTTGACTTTTCCTACGTTCATACATCATTGTATTGGAAAAATGTACACTTTAGAAAAACTCTCTGTTGCAAGCGTTGTGTTGTTTTCCTGTTTTTCTCGTCTAATTTAGTCACCCTAATTTAACTCTATTTCATTTATTTTTATTTCTATTGATGTCATTTTATTGTCGAATTTTAGGTAGTTGTATTAGTCATATGAATCAATGTCGAACAATGAACACCATCGACAGAAAGTCACTGAAGAAAGAAATACTTACAATACGTTCACTAAGAAATTAATCTACGATGTCGATTTCTACCTATAGTTTTCTTTTCATATTCATGATTGTTTTCAAAGCGAAGATGTTTTCATTTACTTTGTTCGTTTTATTTCTAGAACGCATTTTCAGTAAAAATCAGCTAGCCAAAAGAAGAGCTCGACTTACAAGTTACAAGTCGGTTTGTTTCGACTGACATTAGCTTGGAAGATTCGTCAATTATCCCAATAGATGGTGAAATTTTTTTCTTTTTTTCTTCATTTTTATACATTCTACTTTCATGAACAGATCATAATGTTATGGAAAACGTGGAAATCATAAGTTACGATGAGTTCAACGATTCAAATGATACATCTCCTGAATGTGAGTTATTTTTGTGACCGTTTCAACTTTCTGATTCCCTAAATTCATTGATATTATTTTACCAGATGACAATGAATGTCATATCGATCGTCAAATAGATGGTAGTAATTATGGTAAGCGTTTTTAAAACGAGTAAATTACAAGAACAGCATTTAGCAAATATTTTCGATAGAAAAAAACGTTTTCACTTATCAACTCTCGTTTTTTTTAAATATATTTGAACACTATAGTTAAACATAATCAATATGAAAATTTCGAGGACAAGAACTACTTGGTTAATCGGCACAATTATAGCTATGATTTTGAATCGATGACTGATCGCGATGGTAATGAAACATGCGTAGATCTCGATTATGCGAAGTATATATGCGAGTCACATCTTGATATAAAAAAAAACGAGTCGATTATTGGATTTATTAAATAATGTACACGATTGTCAAGCATCACCACCATTGTCTAGTCAATCATTATGGAATCATTTAAATATCAAATTTAGCTATACAACAATAAAATATTGTAGTAGCTGTATGATCGAGGTGAATAAATGTTGTTGCAATACCACCAAAATACTCATACCATCCGAATTAATTATATTTCCAGTATGCGCAGAAATTAAACGGATTATCAAAAATAAGTACCATTTCATATCAATGTATAAATTTAAAAAGCATAACAATCAGGATGATATTGTTCAAGGTAGGTTGCATTGTTTTGTTTCTTGATGAACTATTTTGTGGTGTATGCGTTACTAAGTAATATTAAGTGAAAGAAAAAATCTAAAGAAAAAATTTGTTATATTTATGAAAATCAAAACATTCATTTCAATTAGCTTGCGTAGAATTAACGCGGTAGATTCTTTTGTAGAGAAGTGGAGAATAACTTTTTTACCTATTGTTTGAGACATCAAATAAACTAGAGCAAAGCAGAGTTTAGTGACTGTTTTCATGAACGTCACTTCACAGAAAAATCACTAGCGCAAATGATAGTAACGATTTCTTTTTTAAAAGTTCATCTTTCTTGTTTTAGGTGAAATATATAAAAATCAATCCGGCAAGAGTTCAAATCCAATCACTTTACTATTGTCATGTGACGCAAAACCTACAATAAAATACAGCAAATCTTGAATTTTGCCGGTAACTACTTCAGTACTATTTAGTTGTATCTTATTCACTTTCGAATTCTTTTTGCAAAGGTGTTGGCCAACATTATTGAAGTGCCACGACCATATCGCAATCGTGAACAAAATATGTTGTGGCTATGTTTATGGCATTCTCCTCATTCACCATCAGCTCACCACTTACTTGATCGAATCACAGAGGATCTTTGTCGTCTTATGGAAACTGGTATTGATATTCAAATAGATGGTTTAGGTAAAGAAAATTTATAGTCACAAAGATTTTTTCTTCGAAAAGTTGCTAAACGTTCACAATGGTTTTTGACGTAATATCTGTATATAGAATTTTTCTACGCACAAGCTTGCAAACGGTAACAGTACACGATCAATCTGATCTAGGATTCCTTACCGTGTGTTAGAAGTATTATCTAATAGCATAAACCGAACTGAACAGGTTTCTGTTTTCCGAAGGCTTTTTTTCAAAAACATTTATCATAGAACGGTGTACTGTTTATCCTCCGCTAGTTTTCTACAATCGATTGTATTCTCTATCGTGAAGCTGTGAGTAGAGTATTTTCAACTGTTTAGTATTTATTAAACATACCTATGATACTTGTTAAGATATCTTCGGTTTGAAGCCGTACGATCGAGAAGAAATAGAATCACTACTTACCAAAGCGCTTATCATATTATTGATTTTATTGTGTATAATTTTTACATTATCTTTCACATGAGTAACAAAATGTTAAAGAAGCCGAGATGACATCACACACCACATATAGAGGCGACTGCGAATTTCTAATTGTAATTAATATTTCATGGTTGTAGAATGTCTTTAAAAAGTATTTAGAGCTTTGTTATTTCATGTATTAGAGAGATACAGAGAAAGAGAGATGTATATGCGCACGTATAACTTGTACACTGACTTTACTACAACAAGACTGTCCTTGACCATGTAGTAATATAGACTACTACCATCGTTCACGCGAAAACTAGTTAATGTGGTGCGAAGCACTGTATAGCGTTTGGTCGTGGTCGCCATCTTTAATGCGATGCGAAGCATAAGCATTTATGGAGTCGTGCGCAAGTTTTTTTTCTTTTTACGGTGCAAAGCACTGTATAGCGATCGTCGGCAAAAATGTTTTCTTTCTCGACATACGCATCCAAAGTCCATATTTTGTGTCGCGATGATCTCGAGAACTGAATATCGTACAACAGTCGTTGAAACGCTACATCGAAGTATCGACATCGAATAAGTTCCTTTTTTTTCAAAATTACCTCTATCACCTTTCGTTCGCCCAAAGTAAAATATGGATATTATTATAATCTATGGATTATAATTTTTCAATATGGCGACTCAAAACACCGAGATTCGGCGCGTATCTCATGAGATAATTTATCGCTAGCAGAAAAAGTTAGCATCAATGTACTATTGATGGCATCTTTTCAACTAATATCAAATTTTTCTAGAGGACTTCAAAAGTTTCTTCCTCGAAATCAAGTGCTTCGCACCGAGTTCCGGTTTCGAGCTCTGCTCGACTAACATCTAGTTAATGCGATGCGAAGCATAAGCATTTATGTAGTCATGCGCGAGTTTTTACGGTGCGAAGCACTGTATAGCGTTTGGTCGTGGTCGCCATCTTTTTCTTTCACGACCTACGCATCCAAGCTCCATATTTTGTGGTGCGATGATCTCGAGAACGGCACATCGTGCGATACTCGTTCAAACGTCGTCAGAATCATTGAGACTCGAATAGGTACGAAATTTTGTCCGACTTTCTCTATCACCTTTCGTTCGCTCAAAGTAAAATCCGGATAATATTAATAATCTGTGGATTCTATTTTCATCAACTCGGTTCAAACAGATTAAAGTTTGGCGCTGATTTTAGCAGTGATTAATTATCGCTAGCAGAAAAAGCTAGCATCGATGTACTATTGATGACATGTTTTCAATTAATTATCAAGTCTTTGTAGAGGACTACTAAATTTTCTTGCTCGAAATTAGTGCTTCGCACCGAGTTTCGGTTTCGAGCTCTGCTCGACTACCATCTAGTTTTCTTTCTTTTTTACTCGACGTACGCAGAAAATGTGCTCACCTTGTGTTGCGATGATCTCTAGAACCGAAGATCGTACAGCAGCCGTTCGAACCCTAGATCAAGGTGTCGACATCGAATATGTTCCTTTTTTTCGAAATTCCGTCTAGCGTGTTCCGTTCATGAGATAATAGCATCCGAAAATACCGATTTTCAACATAATTTGCCTTTACTTTATTTCGAGATAATTAAAACGAAAACGCAAGGAAGAAAGTTGAGCGCCACTCAATTGATATCATATTGGAAACAGCTGCTCATACAGCTGTGATAAAAAAGGTGGCTCATCGAGATAACTATTCTATGAAGTATCAATAATTTTCGAAAATATCTGTGGATACGATTTCCGACGATTGGTAGACTGATAAATTCTAGAGTAACTGCTTTCAATCTTAAGTATATGTTAGAAGAATATGTTAGATCTATTGTTCGAAGAAAATAGTTTGTGTTCAGTAGTAGACCACAACAAAATATTTCTGATTCTTTGGAATGATAGAAATAGATACATCGAGGTACAGCTCGCTCTTTATGCAAAATTGGCTCTTCCTAAGATGGAAGGTAGTGCTTCGCACCGCATTTCGTAATCGAGTGAAGCTCGAATACCATCTAGTTTAATAAATAGGTTTGAGTTTGCTCTTAGCAAAACTACTGCTGTCAACAGTGAAATATAATTCGAGTTTGGAACCATGCATCAAGATAGCTAATATTAATAAACTATGAAAGAAGATAAAAAATTGTAAATGACGGTTTGTAAGTTAATTTTATTAGCAAATGATCCATTCAATAAGACATCTCTCGGATTGCTACGATCATATCATTTATCTTCCACATTTTTGCATTTAGTTGTTGTTCATTTTGACCTTTTCATTCAAGGTGTATGTGCTGGTGGACCAGGACAATCGAAAATGACTCAAATGGTATCACAAAACGGTTATTATGGTTGTAGAGTTTGTGAGATTGAAGGACACCACAGTGCTTCTGCTAATACGGACACATATACCTGGTCTCGATTTGCTCGTACTTATCCTCCGTTTCGAACAAGAGATCGATTTGAATTTTTCTTACAAGAAGCTGAACGACTTCGAGCCATGGGCAAAACAAATGTTAATGTTCATGGAATCAAGGGTGTGTCTCCATTAAATCGATTAATATTTATACCGACACAAGCAAACTTATGACTATTTTCATTTATGCTTAGAAGTAAGTTCATTAGAGCTTCATTTTGTTGTGTAAGGCAAATTTCAAGCTTAGAAAAAATTAGCATGAGAGTAGTCGATTTTAAAATATAAGGAAACAAATAGATGGCTGTAAATAACTCGTATCATCTAACTACGTGCAATTGTGTTCAGTGTTTCTTCCGAACGGTGACAAAATTCCAAGAATATGTCTATATAATCTAGTTGAGCTCTGAAAATTTTATGATGCACATTATCTACTATTAATTAAACGAAAAAGTTTCAAATAAATGCGAATGAATTAGAAACAAGGAAAAGTCTTACTTATGAAACTTTGATTGACCCAATATGTTTGATTGGAGAGCTCTAGCGAATAACCTCTGGGATTCTGTACTTAATCTCTAACATGTTTCGTTAAAGGGTCATATGAAGGTTCTACTGAAAGAATGAAATGATCGACATTCTGGCTTGAGTGTTAAAGCATGTGAAATAATCGGAAAATTCGATAAATTTTTATCAAACGTTAATTATCCACATTCAATTCATCATCGAGTTGGGAATTTTCAAATGTTTAATGATTGGAAAGCTGCTCAATTAAGATTATTTCTCCTTTATTTGGGATTACCATTCTTGTTATTCTTTCGTAATTATTTTCCTCCTTTACTTGTTTATCATTTTTCTCTTTATTCGACGTACATACGTACATTATGTAAATTTATTGAACAAAAGCATGTGTATGATGTACATGCATTTATCGAGAAATATCTTGAACGATTTCCCGAATTTTACAACAAGTCGAACGAACTTCTTTCAACACATTGTAACATGCATTTATGGCAACAAGTGATTCGGCATGGTTCTTTGAGTGCAACAAGGTATGGTTTACTCACCTAATTGTTTGAATAAAATGTAATATGGGTTCGTTTGTGTTGATAACAAGTATTTAGTTGAATGAAAGACGAATGATTCACGTTTTCTACTGATTTCACCTATTTCTTGCCTATAGCGTTAAGTCTGGCAATGAATGTATTATATGTAGAAATCTTGATTTAAATCAAGACTACTAGAAGTTTTCTCAGGTTTTGATTGTGACCGTAATGGAAATGTGGTACTCTGAATTTTTGAAGGGTTCTAATGAATCATGATTGCTCACTACCTCAAAATAAATAGAATTTTCATATGTGACATCCGTTAGAGTTTATCATACCATCGAAGGCAGATGAATCAGAAATCATGGAATTCAAGTTTCCATTTTCATCGATTGATATGTCATCATTTTTTTGCAGTATGTTTGGTTTGGAATCGTGTTGACATGGCTTATACAAAGTAGCTCACGGAAACAAAGAAATCGGAAGTCAAATAGCTTATTGGTACACAATTCATCGTGCTGTTCATTCTATGTCAATACAAAAGGAATTCGGTACCAACTGCGTAGGGTATTTTATGGATGGTTATATTGATGAACGTATACTTATAAAATATAAACAGCAATTTGAACAATCATTTTTGCGTAAGTTTTCTTGCGCTTCAGATGAGTCAGTTATTTTTCGTTCTCGATTTAAACATGAACTTATTGTATATCATTCACTGTTGTATTCTTTTCGGAAACAGTCATCTTGTTTTAATTTATGTGTGTATAATTCTTCTTGTCCTAAAGAAATTTTTTCGGTGAAATTATTTTGTTTTTCTCCTTCAGAGACGATCTGTTTTTGCTTCTTGCTTCTCGTCTTTGTTCTTTGTCTCGTACTTTCTTATATGAAATTCAAATGGATGAAGATTTACCTTCATGACCTGAACGTGTTATAGTTTTTACACTCTGGTGCATAACAATATTGAAAATGTTTCAATTGTTCCTTATACAGCCATTCGATCGAAAATGTTTTTTTCCTTTCTGTGATGATCGAATTTTGGTTTGTACATCTATTGACAATGAACTTGAAAATGAATAAATGTAAAAACGGTGCCTTCACGTGCTTCATTAACAGTTTTTTTTTCTAGATAACCATTAAGATACAGTTCTGTTTTCGTTGTCGTCGTCAAGTCATTTGGTTTAAAGCAAGTTGTAAAATACTCTTTGGTATCGTCAGATTGTCGAATCTTTTTAAGGAAATGTCTATCATCCTGACTGAAAGAAGCAATGCCTCCCACCGTATTATTGCATGAACCAATTCTTCTTCACGTGACCATCATTCATCCCAACGTCAACAGTCATCTCAACATCTTCATTCGATTGACAATCAAACTCTATCAATGAATACAACATCTGGTGAAGGGACTAACTGCTACGGTCCAATACGTTCGTCTTCAATATTTAGTAAGAATACTGTTTCTTTGATGCGAACTGAAAAATTCATAACGATCGAATATCAAAAATGCTATGTAATCTGTTTGGAAATTTATTCGATTCTTGTGCTGAACTTCAGTTAGATTCTAGTAGATCCCTTTTGAAATCTATATTGTTTACAAAAAATATTTTCGAAGAATTTTTCTATGTATTCCTACATGATTTTATTCGACTTAATGCTTACAGCTCAACCACCAAGAAACACTACAGACAATAGTCAATATCGTACATCACCATACAGTCTTAATTCACCACGTTTGAATCGTAGGCTAGGTAAAATTTTCTACATTCTATGAATAAAAATACATTCATTTTTATAATTCTAATAGGCGTTACATCTCACACAGATGTTGAAACACAATCGAATCATTATGAAAATGACCATGAAGAAGCCGACAATCATGAAAATGAAAATGTTCAATATCAGCGTTCTATTGATCGTCATCAATATCCATTTGAAAAACTCGTCAAACGTTGTAGTAGCCTAGAAAATGAAGTATGAGTGTTGCAGTCGAAAACAGATAAACTACTCAAAATTGCACTTGCACGTGCCAAGAAAGATCAGATGATGCATATTTTTAAATCAATCTATAATCAGTAGAGAATACTTTTTTTAATATTAATTTTTTTTAAATGCGTTAGGATATAACAACTACAAGACCTAAATCAAAGTCGAATCAAGTTGTAAGTATTACTTAACAGTTTCGGATGTTTTTTAAGTATATGAATTTTCAATAAAGCTATGGGACAATCAAAATTTACTAGCAAAGCCACGGATGACTTTACAAACAACATACCTATGCTATTCGATTCGAAAAATTTATTCATCAGATGAAATTAAAAAGAAGATACCACAACTACCACCACGAGATTGTGACGTACGATTAGAGAAGATTAAAGGTAGTTGTTTTTTTATGATCCAACAACATTGAAGATCAGTTTTTCCAGTGGAAATGTTTCTAAGTGTTTTCCTTTCAATAACCTCATTATTTGCCCTAGTAAAAATATTTTAGTATGCACATTAAATATATCAGTACGCGCAATATGAATTCATGTTCGATAAAGAGTTCATGTGTTTGAATACTGAAGATCTTTTTTCCCTTACGTTCAACTACGTCTTTTAATATAAATTTTTGCATTGATTGCATAGCTTACCAAGAAAAAGAATAATAAGAAAGAAAATTTTAATGTTACGCTTGGTTTCTATTGAGATTAATATTGCAAAGCATTGACCACGAAAGAATTTACATGCATTACTATTGTAAATCAGAAACCTTCACTCTCGCATTTTCCACAAAAACATTTACATGAACATAATTTGCTTTTTCTCCTGTTCAACTTCATTATCTGAAAAGACGCTATTCATTATTCAGGTTCAACGTTTGATTAGTGAACAATCTAACGTATGGGTTTCAAAGAAAAATATAAAGGATGATAAGTCTAGATAATCGTCAATAACGAGGGAGATTTTATCGTGTTCAGCCAATCCCTATAGAGGCCAAATTGTAAATTGAATATCTCAGCGAAGGAAAGGCTTTAGGAGTTGAAATTCTAGGCATTTTACTAACTCACCTAGGGCTACATGTAGGCAAAGTTTCATTGAAATCTGAGTTGTTCATTGAGCACGGATGGTCGTGGCTCATGTGCAATGGCTCCTAGAGATAATGCAATGTGGAGAGTTCGAGTATAAGCTCAGTTTTTCCTAAATCAAGTTTTCTATCGTGCCCTGACCAGCAACGGGATGTTCAGAAAAACAGCACAGATTCTAATTTCACCGATTCACTCTCTAAAACGAAACCGTTTCCCAGAAAACCAACCAAAAACGTTTGCGAGGGTTTGGACACCCATATTTTACCATCAGAAACTCTTAAAAGGTTTCCAATAGTAACAAAATCGTGAACCGAAAATGGTTTCAGACGCTCGGAAACTTTTGGAGGGGTATCTGAGGCTCGTAAACCATTTTCGGTTTACGATTTTGTTACTATCGGAAACCTTGTAAGAGTTTCTGATGGTAGAAAATGGGTGCCCGACCCCTTGCAAACGTTTTTCGGTTGGTTTTCAGGGAAACGGATTTTTAGAGAGCACTTTAGCTTACCTTTAAAGAATTCAGTTATTGTCTCTGGAAACGTCTTGTGCTGACAGTTCAAAGACTCGTTTTTCCCGTTAATCAGTTTCAGTTACTAGTTACTTGGTAACGTAGAGGTATCTTCCGAGTTCTGATTCTAACTACAGATGAAATCAGTGAAATCGAAGAACTGGTTTTGAGTGGAGTAGGATTTGACTTTCTAACATTTGCAAGTGAATTTCTTTTTGGACTTCATACCAATACCGATTCCAGCCGAGTCCAATCAATTCCAATTCTTGGAATTAACCAGTATTGGAATCGGGGATCCGTACCGGCTACTCTATTTCAAAATCTGAAAATTTTCGACAACCAACCCCTACTCTTGTGAGTGGTGATCATGGACTCTCACTTAACATCCTTACTATCTCATGGAGCTTTCTAATGTGAAACCTCTGAGAGATCAGTCCTACGATGCGTATTATACGTCATTGTTCAGTGGAGTTTTCATGACTGCGCTCTGCTCTGACTGTTTTATCGAAAATTAATTGATCGGAAATTTCCACTGGAGAAAAGCTCTTTCAGATAGTGATTATTTCCTACTTGAAGGATTTTCTTGACACCTATGTCATTGAGAAATGGCTTTACTATGATCCGTCATGTTGAAGATTCCATGAAGTTTTTTTGCGAGCAAAACTTTGTTATTCAATTTAATGAAAGGAGGATCTTACACTAAGCGTGTAATCTTCGTTTACTTTTGACTACGTGTGTTCGTTCTTGTGTTCGTTCACTATATATATAGAATAAAAAGTGTTTCGGTGGCCTTTAACAAGATCCTCTGTGTAATGAAAGCTAACAACTGATTGTACCACCAAATCATTTATATTTTCGATCTAGCTCCTGTCAGGCCCGATTCAGAGGGTGGCGAATTCAGCTGATCACATGTTTTGTGGATTGGCCACTCAATCAATAGAATTTCGTGCACAGATATTTCGGTCAACCAAATCTTTTCTGAGTATGGCTCTCGATGAATGAAATGCTGAGAACTGGAAGTTCAGTCGATCTTTTTTTTCGGTTTAGCCCTCATCCAATCAGATCCCGAGAAATGAAGGCTGTGACTATGTGCATAGATACACGTGTGGGGATTCAACAAAAAGGAAAGAAATAATGCCACCTACTCTCATTCGAAGCTAAAGGGATAATTAAAAAGCTTTTAGGGCGATCACTTTGGCATTGAGACTATGAAACACAATAGAACTGCTTTTTTTTATTACCTGAAAGCTGTTTTCTTGGGTTTATCTAGTAAAAAGAAAGTTCACAGTCATTTACCTAATCCTTTAGAATAACAATAAATAAGTAGTTCATCTATTGTAATAATATACTATTGACATGCGGGTTTTGGATTGTACAATATATTGATAACGTCTGTCACGGTATTTTATGGGTTCCTAAAGATTCGACAGCTTTTCTGTTAGGCCTTGGATGTGTACGTACGATGTTGCCATATGATTTTCCCGATCTCTGATAGCTAATTAATTAGTTAATTAAAAATTAGTTAATTTAAATGTCCATCATCTCTGTGGTGGAGGACCGATGGAAAGCCAGGCCGAAAAATGGATATCCGAGATTTGAAATCATATCGCAGTTAGCATTAAAGCTACTATGGTCCTACAATTAAGGGCATCTTGAATGTCGCTCTCTAGCGAGTATGTAGTAAAGGTCAGATACTGCAACGTACGTATAATGGATAAATATCGTTAACAATACATTTAAGCAAAATGGGTGTTTTAAATTAAGGATCTAGTTATATCCGTTAGTCATTATATAGCCATACAGTATTATTTATTAACTATGTATTACAAATCGTTTGGATTTCTTGAAGTTCTTTAGGCTATAATAAGATCAAAAACGTCAGCATAATTACAGTGAAAAAAAGATACTGGAGTATAATGCAGTTCGTTTGCTGGAGTTAGCGAGAGTTTAAATTCAAGTTCAAATTTGTTACTTGATAGAACTTGCCATGATCTTTCTTCAGTAGATCAGCAAAGATGAGTCATTAAACCCTTGTTGCGATACTTGATTTTTACGTCATTTTCTAGCACACACCGCAAACACTCTCGAGCTTACCTTAGAAATCAACTTTCAAATTTCGACTCCTAACTTTGGTAATGAAAGGTCTAGGTGAAACTAGTCTATTCTGAAAGTTTCAAACTGCTTGATTGCTCCTATTCTTATACATGAACAAGTCACATTTTGTGAGAAAAGTGATGTCAAAAGGTATATTGTTTTTACTGATATAACGGGAAGGAAGAAACCCACAAATCCAAAACTTTCACAATAAAATAGTTTCATTGAGATCTTTCTCTGGAGCAAATTTTCAAGTCGAAATGCGAAATTTGAAATTCGGAAATTGACTTTTCATGTGAATCTCAGTGCGCAAGGTGTTTTGGTCGAAAACTTTTTATAGATCAAGTATCTCGACAGAAATAAGCGATAAGCTGTAATCTCTATTTTTAATGTGTTACTAGTGACTTAGGTCTCAGCTATTTAGTATAGGGACCTTTTATGCCCAATAGAAATAGTAAATTACAATATATTGATTATGTTATACTTTGTTAATTTGATCGAGATAACGTCGTTGTCAAATAACAATAGTAATTTTTATTGGTAACTTCAATAACGAGGATAACACAGTTCACAATAGTTGACCGAACGAAACGTGAGTTCACGAAAAAGAAAATCGACAATATATAGAGGACAAAGAAAATCAATAATAACACGAGGAAAAGAAAAAATGAAATTATATAGAGGTATGGATATTCGAAAAAATTCTAAACATAGTAGAGATGAAAGGAGAAAGTAAAAGAATGACGCAATATGGAAAGGTCATCATGTGCTCATGATGATCAATTGCATTATATATGCATACACCGAAAGGAAAGAAAACATGTATATATATATATATATGGATTATATCGGAAAGTAAATTAGCGTCATGATGTCACATCTAGTGAGGCTAACGTAAGCACGTACTTGTAGGCACCGTTTAAGGGAAATGCACCATTTAAGGGAAAACATGGACACCGTGATGGAGGCACGCATAGAGAAAAGGGATTGCCTACAAATTATTCATATCGAGATCACATTAGTGATTTGTGACTCATCTAGAAAGAGTCAAGGTATGCTAGCTTTTAAAGTTAAGTACATTGAGCAAAAGAAAATTACCAAAGCTGCTTAAGTTTTTTGAACAGTGTGCTATCTTTTGCTTTGCAGAATAAAACAAAGTACCTTGAGGATACTTGTACAAAAAACATGTAGTTCATTAATGGTTTCCTATTATTCAAATGTGGCTGATCTTTCTCTCATGTCTCTTTGATTTTTAAATAAAGTCATAATGCATCCCACTCAAATAATTGTAGATCCATCACCATTTAGTTCTAATTATTGATTAGAAACACCACGAATTCGTCTTCATGAGTCATAAGTCACTAATGTGATCTCGATATGAATAATTTGTAGCCAATCCTTTTTCTCTATGCGTGCCTCCATCACGGTGTCCATGTTTTCCCTTAAATGGTGCATTTCCCTTAAATGGTGCATTTCCCTTAAATGGTGCATTTCCCTTAAATGGTGCATTTCCCTTAAACGGTGCCCACACGTACTCCTTTTCATGATGTTCATAGTTTATTAGAACCTAAATAATGCACATAGTCTCGATTTAAAAGCGATTTGCAACTGGAAATTTCTCCTGGCCTGCTTTTTGTACCAACTACACTGTAAAAAAGGGCATATTAATATACCCTTTAAGGGTTTATGAAAATGCAACGTATAATAAACCCCTTTTCTTTTTATGAAATTTTTCATAAACCCTTAAAGGGTATATTAATGTGCGCTTTTTTACAGTGTATGGAATGGGTGAGAAGAGGGGGTTGTGGATTCAGAATCTCTACCCTTTATATTTCAACACTTCTATCAGAACATGTTTCACAAAATATATTGAACTTGGGATCGAAAGATTTGCCATAAAATTGTGCATCGGAAAATATAGTTTTGATGGAAATTAATTCTTCGATTGGTTCCTGACGTTATGCGGCCTTATCCTTTATCAAATCGTAGAATAGATCAAGCTCTTTAAGGACTTATTTATTTTAGGTAAAGTTTTTATAAACCTTTCGGAATGAGTACTTGAAGTTCAGAAACCCGTAACGAATCCGTGTTATCGACCTTAAGGAAGCATTTATTGTTATTATATAAGTGGTAGAAAAGAATTTTTCATACATTATAATTCCATCAACCCTTGAAACACTTTTATTCTAAGGAGTTTTACACTATAGCGCTCCTTGCATTGCTCTGTGATGAAAAACATGATGCAGTTAAGAACATTTCAGTTACATCGATGTAAACACTTTTTCAAGGATCCGTTTGCATTGCTGATGGTAGTTGTTTATATTGTGCTTGATAGAACACTGCAAACGTTTTTAAACACAAATTTTTAGAGAATATTTTCTTTGGAGAGGTCCTCTATTATAAATGGAAAATAAAGTATTCTGAAATGTACGAAATGCGTATGAATAGTTTGACTTTGAATACAACTTCTTGAACAGTTAGTTCCATTAGCTTTCTAGTTTCCATCTAAGCAAGTTCTTTCTGTAAATCTTCACAATTAGGTATTTGGGTACAATTTTCTAATGCAATATGAAATAGACGTCCTAGAGCTGTATTTGATTTGATAAGACTCAATTCTGTTGGATACTCTTGTTTCATTTTAGTCAATATCCCACTATTATGGTAGTAAAGAAGTGGCGTGTTTGTCAGATTCATCTTCTTCAGTAAGGTTTGAGATGAATTCAGCTGTACTAATGGATTAAAATGATTTACAAATTGGATCAAAGTTGAGCGACCATGATAGGTGATTGGATTCGTTAAATTCAATTTCAATAGCTGATGAAATGTTGGAATAGTTATGGCACCACCCATCTCAGTCCAACCAAAAAAATCACGCGTAATATTTTTCGAACTGTTGTACCTCTCATCGAACATTCTATGAACTTTTTCTGTATACTGACGGAACAATAAATGACCTGCTCGCACAGGTCCAAGTAATCCCATACTAATTTTCTCATTGTAATCACTGTGTGTCACAATGTCGTGTAGGTTCAAGTGATTATAATAGCTCTTCATTGATCGTAGAGCAACTGCATCGATATCGAGATAGATGCCTCCATATTGTTCTAGGATGCGACTACGAAAGTAATCAGCACGGTGTGCCGAAATGAAATAGCGCGTTGCAGGATGAATGTTCTTCACATAGTGTGGAAACGTTTGTCTCGTAATTAATTTGATTGTAAAATCCTGCGAATTGTGACAGTATATAGTTTTTAGAGAGAGACAAATGTGAGCAGGAAGAGACTTTTGGTTGTCAATTGTATCCCAATAGAGCCAGATCGGTGGTTTATTTTGAAATTCGTAGACGTGTGTTTCTGCATTGAACTTCCAAAATATAGATGGTCTCTTCAGCGATTCGTTAAATTTCTTACCATTATATTGGATAAATAAGCAACCGAGCAGACTAAATTTAACGGCGATAAGTAATAATAACCATTTTTGTAAAGTTTTTTTTAGGATCATCAGTTTCTTATGTGTGAAACTTAATCTAAAGGGATTTTAAAGCATATAGAATAGAAGCTTACATGCACTTCCTAGACCTGTCCAAGATTTGAATAACCATCTCTCCACAGATGCACTAAGACCAGATTAGTATGGTTTTATCCTGATAGCCTTTGATAGAAATATTGTTGCTGATATGCTCAAAACGCCTCAAAGAATAACAGAAGTAATTATGAGCTTGATCAAATTAGTAACATACATTTTCAATATAAACGGTAATCATTTTTTGTCAGCTACGCGAATGGATCCCACCAGCACAGAGTACTAGCATGTGCTCAATGCTTTCCTCCTGTTTTATCTTTATTGAAAAACTTTAATTTTTTCAGCTTCATCCTTTTCAAAGACTGTCCGTCAGTAAGAGTCGGACGAAAGTATTAGAGCTTTCACTTAGCAAAAATAAATTCATCCTTATAGGTTGTATTCATTATGATACGTCAGATATAGAATCAAAGTATTTGTGTGTGCTAGGATAGCTCTTCTGATTCCTACGCCACAGTCACAAACGTTCCTCTCTTAAAATCGACTTTGTTGTTTTCTCCAACGGGACAAATATCTGATCCGAACTTTCAGTAAAATGCTTCATTCTCTATATGCCTATCGAACTGTTATGCACGATTGAGTGTAGCTACTTAAATATTCTGTGTGCAAACACATCACAGCCTGCTCGAGAAAACGGAAGAAAAACGTATTCACAGTAAGCAGCTTTAGTTTGATACTTAGGATAATCATTTATGCAATACGAAAAGCACTCTTCTACTTGAGCAATAGGCACAAAGTGATTTCAACTTGTCGATATTGGTTGAGTAAGAATAAGAAAATAAGAAAAAGTAATGAGGACGGCAAAAAAAAATACGACGTAAGACTAGATTGTACTCAGTTCTGACTTATGCATTCATATGAATCAACAAGACTGAGTTATTTCTGAAAATTTTCACAGTCGATAGCTGATTTTGACAATACAATAGCACCACTGAAAACTTTTGAAAACTGAATCTAGATAAAAGAAGAAGACAAACTGAATATTGGCATGGCTACTCTTTTCATACAGAAAACTTCTAGCTACTAGCAAATTGAACTGAGGTCGTATTTTATCCAGTTTAATAGGGAATCGGGCCTATATCCCTCACTAACAGCAGTTTTATATAGTCGAATTATTGAGGAAAGCTATTGCAATAATTTTCAATGAGTTCAGCGATATCAGCCCTTTTATCGAATAGAATAATTACTCAACAAGTAACGTTCATCGAAGTCGAAAGTCGATTCACTCGTCCCTAGACTGATAGGGGTTACGACTGGAAATAACTCAATTGCAGAAAAAATCAGTTGTTTGTGTCAGAATCTGATCCTGAAGTTTCAAATAAACGAGTGGATAAGTTGATAAGAGGCACGGAGGGAGACGAAAAAGTAAAAACGAGGCATGAACAAGGCGAAAATGAAAATTTTCCTTCGAAAACGAATGAGAAACAACACAATGACAAAGCGAACCACGAATAGCGACAGCAGGCAAACTGGGGTTTGGAATCGAGGAAGGGATCTCAAATTCTCTAGTAAATCAGAAACGTGTTTCAAAAATCATGTCAGGGGGCTCGAAGGCTTTCACAGGTGGAAGCACGAGTGCAGCGAGTCTGAACTTTTGTAAAGGGTTTGGTCTCCGAACTCTATGCAAAAGTTCGTGTTCGTTGCATGTCTAGAGGTGAGGGGGCTGGTTAGGTCTCACCTAACTACTAACTTGCCAGATTACGAGATTTTACTATGGCAGCTTCAAAACTCCATAGGGAGCACTTCCTACATGGGCTCGGTCACTGTGAGGGAGTTATCCAGCGATTCCCTCCCATCAATTCAAAAACCGAAGGCACCATAAAAATGGTTGTTTCTGTGGTTGTTATAGAAAGAAAGACAGACAGGCACAGCTGTATTTCTTTTTCGACATCCTATGTTTTCAGTCTTGGGAATAATCCGGTGTAAAAAGTGAATTTTCGGTCGTCTATGATAATTATATCATGAAAGTTTGATAACGAAGAAGTGTCGATAGAACTAGATTTTATAGAATACGATTGATAACTTAGAATTCATCAGTTTTTTTTAATGTGTAGCCAAATGTCTGGCTTGTCAATATTTCAACGAAGAATTGATCGAAGTGAGTGTTATAAAAGAAGGGAACAACAACAGAGGACCAGAAATGAATATGAATGAAGTATAAAATACATTTGAAGACAATTATGTTTGGACTTGCTTTTACAATAGTTATTTATAACTTTATGCGATAATAAACAGTTGTCTCTGAGTTCCAGAATATTTGTTTTCGTTTTTGAGTTCGCAAGATATTCTGTACAAAATGTTTTCGAAAATATGGGCTATTGATATTTTCGCCTGAAATTTCGATACTATTTAAAATATAGACGAAAATCTAAGAGCCATATATTTCTGTAGAATATTGGAAAAAACAGAAGTATCATAGTGGCTGATGAAACAATGTTCGATTCTAAAATTTTCATTCCAGCCCAGTTGATCAACTACAATCCATCTATCTTGAGAAGGATTTTCTTCCGTTGTCACAGATTTGTGTATAGATGAAATTTCTTGGAAAGAAGAGCCTTACTCGTATTTCCACCTTTCTAATTCAAATAAAAGAACATGCTCGCTGATGTAGATGAATTATGCACTGTCAACTTGTATCTAATGGAAATCTCCGAATCAAATATTCGTTTTTTCATGTTTATGATACTAAACTTTCTGTTCAATATAGTAGAAGAATAGTACAAACTGTGCACAGAAAGAAAAAAAGGTTCCACACGAAACCCTAAAGGGTTCCGAGTTTTGCAACGAAATCGAAACCCTTTGAAGTTTCGCAGAAATTAGGTTCCGTAAAAAGGCTTAATTTTTAACAGCTGATAGCGAGCTTTTCGTACTTGGAGTTCTTTACAGTTCACGATTCAACATTGAATGTAAGTTTCGCCGAATGCTATGGTCCATTACGGAAGCATTTTTCCACCAGTATTCAATGCTAAAACCTCCCACTCTCTAAAAAATAACTGGGTCCTGTGATAATCGGTAGAAAAGTAAGAGCGAATCGCTATATCCTATAGTGAAACACATGATATCGCTGGAACATGGAAGCAACATTTCAACCACAAACTTTCTCAAGTTTTTTCCCAGGCCTGGTGTCGCTTCTTGCGGAAAGACACACCAACTAACTCTGAACTCACAAGAAAAAGCAGGAAAATTTGTGGTCAGGACACTACTTCCTCGTTCCAGCGACGCTATGTGTATTAGTACAAAATAATGCAATTTTCAAGCATTTTTTCTGCTAGTTCCTTCAGGTTTCGGTGGGTGGAACGATTGACATGGGATGTTTGATCTAAATAGAAAAAAAAAGCATTTCCTCTTATTGTAACTTCTAAAATCAAACTCACCATTCATATTTCTTCGCCTGAGAACTGATCTAAATACAAATAAAACATTTCATCCTCTAGTAACTTTTAAAATCAAACTCACCATTCTTATTTCCTCAGCTACCAAATGATATAACTAGAAATGGAACATTTCATCAAGTAACGGGTAACGTTGGGATTCCCGAGTTTCGCCAATAAGACTTTCGCCAACAGGACATTCGTCAATGGCGAAAGTCCACTGTACTTTCGCCAATATACCCCGGTGACTTTCGCCAATTGGCGAGAGTCCACTGTAATTTCAGCAGTGTGACATGCAGATTACTAGACATCACCAAGATATATACTGATACCCATCCTACTCGCTCATATCCAACATTTATATTCTTCTGTGACAAGTGGCAAAAGTTCAAACTTTTTCCAATTGGCGAGAGTCCACTGGACTTTCGCCATTGGCGAATGTCCAATTGGCGAAAGTCTTATTGGCGAAATTCGGGTAAGCCGTAACGTTTCCGTTACCACTTATCCGGTAACGGTATTGGAGCAACCGAATCAAAGAGTCCTCCAATTATCAGCAAAGTAGATTTTCACGAATAAAAACGAAACTCTAACAAATTTGAGTAAATCAAGTCGGACTCAGGGAATGTGAATCTGATACAGGAATTGTTATTATTTTCCCTTTTACTCTTCTTTTTTTAAAAATCTGTCTGCTAATGCAGAAACAGGTTTCATGGGGAAAAGTATAATTTCAATGAAACACTTTAAATTTTTGTGAAAAATATGAACCGAAAATCATGAAAATACGAACTTCACGAATGGATTCCCCCCGCCTGATATACTTTGGTCTAACTTTATAGAATTTCATAATTTTTCTTAAAACGCTTTTTGATGCATATTAGAGGAATGGTTCAACCCGCTACTCCGTTACCCACTAACTGGTAGCGGCCCTTTACCGTAAGCACGTAACTGGTAAACGACAAGTTACCAGCTACTTGGAAACATAACGAATTGGGAATTAGGGTAACTTCGTAACTCTAATTCTACACGAAACATATAAGTTTTGTATACGAAACTCTAAAGGGTTTTCGACCAAACGTCAGCGGTAACGCAAATTTCAAGGGGTTCAGGACGAAACATTTTTTATATTTTAAAACTCTATAAAGAATTTTACAAAACCTTGGATATTGCTAAACCTCTTACAGGTTTCGTATGATCATACGGACACTTATATAGTACAGTAGAACTTGGTGAAACCTCAGAGGTTTCGTGTGACACCTTATTTTTTTTCAGTGTATGTGATTAAGGAAGGGTCATTAATTTCTGTTAATTTCTGACGTTATATTATCGCTATTACAAGGCAGATGAAGCTATGTTCCAACGAAATGATTATCAAATCTAGAAAAAAACATGGTCAAGGAAAAAGATTACATCTCAATCGATCTCTAGAAGTGAATCATTGACAGATCGTTCTAAATCAAGAAAATAAGTATTATATGATGTAAAATTCTAAACTAAGACCCATCTCCAATGATTAATATAATCCATAATAAGACAAGGTCTTCTATTCCGTTATTGCCTTATGTCCCTTATAGGTCATCAATTTGATTCTGGTTTGTGGCATGAAAGTATTTTATTTAAGATGGATTACCACAGAAAATAGCCGTTTCTGTTAGCTCTTTCTCAATCATTCCTGCATTGATTGACGAATGCCTTAAGACAACATTCCAAAGTACATGTTGCATTTGTTGATAATCAGTTTGCACATAAAAAGAACACTTTTCTTTACATACTATGATTATCAATTGAAGAAAACAGAGGTGAAAATTCATGACGATCGAGACTATACGAACTTATTTCTTATTCTTTTCCTTTGGGTTTCATTAAGTTAGTTTTTCTAGAAAAGTACAAGGAGAAATAATCAAGTTTCCAAGTGTATTCTTGTTGCTGGTGACCATGAAATAGGGTTCTAAAAAGTAAATGTGGGTCTGAGTATGCTGTTTGTGTGTATACCGTAGACCATCTCATTATTCCTCTATCGATATGCATATTCAAAAAGACTCACGGCCATATCGAACGTCAACCAAACTTTGCCAATGTTCCCGCTCGTACACCTTTATATCTAGATGAACATACTCTGTAAAAAAGAGACACCACACTGAACCTTTTTGGGGTTCTAGATTTCGGTACAATTTTATCAATCTCTTAAGGTTCTAGAAAATTCTGGTTATATCTCGCACTTTTCTCTTCTTTTCGGAAAAATGGTTCTACCCTGGTAAAACGTAGCTCATCCAACACACTTACTCTAGTACTGCTGATAAATACTATATTTAATCACTTGTTTCTATCCTTAAAAACCAAGCTCCATATGTATTGTATTTACCCAGATGTGCTGTAAGCAGAACAAAAACAAAACACTACCTCCTCTTTTCACACGAAAGGTTCATCCCTATTGTTTGATTTTGAGATGATCCTAAACAGAAAAAAAATGGATTTATATAGTAAGATTGAGCTTACAAATGGTTCGAATATTGAGATATATACTTTGGTGAATAGCAACCTTTGGTAATTACAATTGACGCAAAAAAATTAAAGCAGATCAAAATAATTTTTAAGTAGTGCATTTTATCATACTCTGTGCCTGTACTTTACAGTCAAATTTTCCCAACACTTCATCGAATATTACTGGAGACATACGGGATACAAATATTCAATTTTTCTCACGAGTGTGATTTGCTACTGTAGGGGTGACACTTTATCTTTTTTTGCTTTAACACAAGTAAAATAAAGTTAATTACTTTACTTTACTTAATAAAGTAAAGTTAAAAAACAATATTTTCCTCATGTACATAAGAAATCTGATATGTTTACTTTTACGTTACCCAGTAAAGTAAAGTATTTAACTTTAATTTACTGATAAAGCATAGTAGTTTCTTTGAGTTTACTTGGTAAAGTAAAGACAAAGTGCCACCTCTATTTGCTACTAAATAAGACTTTACACTAATTACGCTTGTAGAGACATGTTTCGAATTGGTAGAAAAATTCTTAAATTTATTATTAGGACCAATAAAATTTGATAAAAGTCTGGTATATATTAAAAATTTAAATCGTAATGCATTTCTAAATTGAAACTATAAATTCAATACTCTACCAGACATTAGGAGTAAAACTACCTTATAATTCTCAATCATTGTGCGTAGTCAACTTAGAGGATGTTTTCAAAATGAAATGAATCGAATAGTATCTGATACGTGATTCAATTTTTCCTAGTATCGGTTATAATATCTTTTGTGAAAAATGTCCCTCCACATTTGGCCATAAGATTTTAATTCCTTCCGAAAAGAAAAAGATAGAAGGCTGAAATTAATACTAATTATACAACTCTAAGAACTATGTCCACGGTAAAAATTTGAATGAATACAAGCAAGTTGTTTACGATTTATTAAAAAAGTAGTTTTCCAAAAATGTCCTTCTACATGTCACTATACAATGTAAATTCCTTCACGATCGAAAGAGATAGAGAACTGAAATTAATACGATTTGTACAACTCCAGGTATTATTTCTACAGTAAAAATTTGAATGAAAATAAACAAGTCGTTCGTGATATATTTATAAAGTAATTTTGAAAATGTCCTTCTTCAAAGTGAGTGAATATCTATTTTATAGAGGAAATAATCATTAAGGCAACTCGATTTTTAGCAGTTGTTTAATAATTTAGTTCTATATCTTTTGGATACCTTCGTTCTCCTTCAATATGTTTGCCTTAGGATAAAGTTGGAGTACAGTGTCCCCTTCTACACAATAGTGATGAAGTGTATGGCAAAGAAAGTCGCAGACGAAGGACCATAGAAAGAAAAAAATGGTAGCGAACCAAATATAAAAATTAATAGAACATTTGACACTGTAAAAAACTGACTATTCGTTATTTGTTTTTCTTTCCTTCGACTATTCAAAAAAGTTCATTTCTTTCACATCTGCTTGAAAAATATGATTTTTTCACAGTGCACGGCTCATAACTCAGAAACAGTAACAGTTAAGAAACTGAAATTTAGTGTGGCAGTGGGACACCCAAAGACTAGAAACATATAAAAGAATTGTAGAAATCGATTCAAGGAAACAAAGTCTAGTAGTCAAATAATAACTGATGCAAAAGTCTTGACACGAATTTCGAGCTCTGCCGTACAACGACGATGCATGCTACGATTCTAATTCTTTTTTTTATATGAAACAGCTATCAAAACTGTCTCTTACCATATGTTGCTGTTTCTATTTTCAGATAGGGTTTTGGAAAAAGCCGAATCAGAAATGCTAGCTAAAAGGTTGTAACTTTCTTTAAAAATGAAAGTAAAGAAGTTTTAAAACATACTGTACATCATTTCAAAAAAGAAAACGTTCCGGTTAGAACGATTTATAATATTATTACGAGATATCGTAAACATAATTCAACAAATTGATTACCAAAAACTGGTCGTCCAGAGATTGCTATACGTGGAGAAATCTATTTAAAACAGTGTATTCGTGGCCATCTTCTCCCTTTCATCAAAAAACATCATCAAAATGATGATATTCTGTTTTGGCCTGACTTGGCGCCATCGCATTCTGCGTATTCGGTGTTACACTGCTTGGAGTCAAATAATGTTCCTAATGTTCGTCGCAACCAAAACCCTCCTAATATACCTGAATGTCGACCAATCAAAAATTTTTGGGCTTTAATGGAACAGATGGTATATTAGCGAGGATGGGAAGCCAAAAATTTGGATCAATTAGCAAATCGGATCAAATCCAAGATAAAACAATTAGATCAAACAGTGGTGACAACCATGGTTCAGGGTGTTCGAGGAAAGCTTTTGGAAATGTATCGAAAAGGCGTTTATTCCACTTGTTGAACTTCGTTTTATTATCTATTTTTCATGCTCTTTCTAATAAAAACTGAACTAGGATCATAGGATTTACCGTTGTTTTACAGTAGAGCTCGACATTTGTGACAAGACTTTTGCATCAGTCCTTATAGCTAAAATCTCAATGGTGCCAAAAAGCTGCCATTCACTCAACTAAATAATGATAAAATAACTTCATATTATACGCTAAAACTTACTTTTAAGTTCATGATTGAGATATCTCTAAATAGATAAAAGAATTATGTTACTTTATCATATCACACTAAGCTTTCGATTGATTGTTATAATATACTAATTGAATAAGGCTAATATTTAATTCATTTTATATAATAAAAAGTACCTTTCAATTAAAAATTGGGACACATCTAAATGGATAAAAGAATGACTAATTTGATTAGGTTACATTCACCACTGAATTGATTATTGGGATGTATGTCAATGAATAGAAGACTTTCATTTTATGACTCACAACTTTCTGTTGAACTGATTATTGAGACATACCTAAACACATAAACAAATGTCGATTTATCTTCTGAGATCAAAATTATATTTTAATTTGTACTGGAGATAAAACTAAAGGAATAAAATTTGTTTATTTTAAACGATAAAACTTACTACAGAAGTGATCAGGTGAGAAAATTATTTTATTTCAAAGATTATCCAGAAATTGCTTCTTCTTATAAGGTTTCGATATAAACATACGGATCTCTCAGTACTTCAGGTAGAATGAAAAATTGGTACTAATAGCATATTGTTTTTCATTCTTCCTTTTTTGATTGGCGAAAAAGATATTTAAAAACCGTTTGGAGTCACGATTTTGACCATGATGAACAGGAAATAAGTCTAGCGTAGTGTGTATAACGTTCTTTCGGGAATATACAGAACAGACGTGCAATGTTAAGAAAGAAATTCACTGAATTTGAATTTCTCTTATACAGTAAAACTGAATAAGCATAAAAAAGAGAAGTAATCCAAACAATGCTTAGATAAGAAATTTCTCTTAGTCAAACTTTAAAAGAAGAAGTATTCTTTTGACTTCCTTAAGGGGACCCCCGCCCTTTCCGGCGTTTCTAAGAAACGGTCGAATGCCAATTCCTGAAACTTTCAGCGTAGATAGACCTCGGGTAGTAGAGCAAAAGTTGTTACAGACACAAAATTGATAGACATCATCTTCATGAACTTCCAGAGACCCCAAGGTCAAAAAATTGCAAAAAGTTCCCCCCCCCCTCCCCCGCAATTCCACAGATTTCATCCGTTTGAGCTGAAATTTTTACTGTGAGTAGACAAACCCAATCGGGGTGAACGTTTTTTTTTCAAAAATTCCAAATACTTCAGGCTGGAGAACCAAAATACTGAGCACTTCGCAAAATCTCTAGGTTTTTTGGATCCTAAAAATTTTGCGAAGCCTGCCAAACTTGATTGGTAGAAGGTATCGAAAAAAAAAACGTTCGACCCAAATCACTTGAACCCTCACCAAAAAAAATGTCAGCCGGATCGGACTTGAAATAGCGGAGAAAAAGGGGGAAAATTGGTTTTTGATACCCAAAAAACTAATTTCGAGAAAAATGAAAAATGAAAAAAACTTGTAGAAAAAATATAACTATTAGAACAGAAAAGAAAATATTACGAAACATCGTTAGAAATGAAAACATTAAAAAATTGGAAAATTTGTTTTTCACAGATCTTGCCAAAAACCTTGGTTTTCCAGAGACTTATCGACCTCGGATGGTCCTGATTTTTATAGCACACAAAGAGGGGACCTTGATACACCTAAACATGAAAAAAAAATCCGAAAAAAAATTTTTTTTGGCTCAGGAGAGGGGGGTTCCCTTAAGGAAATGTCTATCATCCTGACTGGAAGCAGCAATGCCTCCCACCTTATTATTGCATGAACCAATTCTTCTTCACGTGAACATCATTCATCCCAACGTCAACAGTCATCTCAACAGCAATAACAACATTTTCCTCAACATCGTCATGCGATTCACAATCAAACTCTATCAATGAATACAACGTCCCAGTGAAAAATTTTAGCGATTATAATTGATTATAATTTCAAAATCTTATGGAGCCAATAAAAATTGATAATCGGATTGTTCTGCAACAAAATCAAAATTATAATCGATTGAAATCAAAATTATCAATCTACATCAATCGATTAAAAGCACTGGATAATCGATTAGTGCGGATTGATAATTTTGATTTCAATCGATTATAATTTTGATTTTGTTGCAGAATAATTCGATTGGTAATTTTGATTATGATCGATGAAAATCGAGTGAGATGGATTCTAATTTCGATTATAATCGAATCAAATTTTGATTAGATTTCAGAATCATACATAAAATAATTACAATTGTAATAGATAAAAATCATCCGATATCAGTTAGCAATTCGACTGAAATCGATTAATGTTCTCATTTTCTCTAAGAATAATCCAAACAAAAAATCTGTTAGCAACAGATGTAAATCAGGTGTTATCGAGCCAAATACCAATTAAAACCGATTCCAACTAAACCCCTCCGCAGAATAAAAGGCCATGGTCTTCTATTATGAAAATTTACATCGCTCCTCCGACAGTGGCCTACTATTGTGAGCTATGTTTTGCTAGGATTTACCGAGAAAGTTAAAGATTTTTAAAAAAATTTTGCAATGAAAACAGACACTTTTAGCAGTGAAATATTGGAAAACCATTTTTTTAGTAGGAAAAATGTCAGCTTTTCAAAAAATTGATTTTTTTACAAATAAATCTGAAAACCTCGAACCTAAGTCCGAGAGTTATGTGTAATTCAAAAAGTGAATGATACAAATCAGTCATTCCAAAATGTGTGCACGGAAGAAGTATCCTGGTAAACGTTTTTGGGAAACCCCAAAACTAGTGGTCATCTGAAACATATCTAGGCATTTAGTTTCTGGATGCAGTTTTTGTGTATTGCGAGACCCTTTTTAGGCGATGTTATTTTTAGAAGGCTGTGATTTGGTTCAAAACTAATATCAGATTCGGAATCAACGTTAAAGATTGAGTCAATTTTTATACGTTGTTGATAATTCTGAGAAAAACATATTTTTTTTGAAAAAATCCGGTACCCCACCTCAGGGATTGTTTTTGCACAAAATTTCAGCTCAATCGAATGTATTTGTAAAGAGTTATCGTGTAAACGGACAGCCTGCCCGCCGGGCACACTAGCTGATTCTAGAGTGTACTCACCTTTTGAGTACACAGCAGATTTTTTACTAGAAAACACCAGATTTTCTACTGAAAAACTAGGCTTTTTAGTGCTAAAACCTGAAAATTCATTGCATTTCTGCAAAAAGTGTCTGGAGATCCCATGGCCTTCTATTAGGTCTTGTGAACTTTTTCTTGGGGGTGGCCTTCTAATATGGGGTGGCGTTTTATTCTAGGGGGGGGGGGGTTATAATAATACTTCATTATCATCCGCCTAATATTTATGACTGACGCGGAAGCAGAACAATTCGTAAAATCTTACTCCTTTTCAATAGCTCTCTTTATCCTCTCCGGCCTACCCAAATCAATCGACTTTCGAGCGAACCTTGACATTTGGTACGCTCGCACATTACCTACATCAAACTTGTACGGATTATAAGTTGCACACTGTTATAACGCTAAATATCGCTCAGACACATATTAAAACCTCATCTAACAAACACGTCTAATTCAGGTCTACTTCCCAATAGACCCACAGTACTCCAACTATACTTCAGGCCTACTTCACTGTACTCACAAAGTACCTAAGGTCCATCTCAGTGTACTCCCATAGTACTTAGGCTCCATTTCACTATACTCCAACAATATTTTATGTCTACTCCACTGTACTGCAACTGCACATTATGTCCACTTCACGAGATTCCGATCGAATAGGAGGCCTACTTCACGACACTCCAAGAATACATCCAGATGACTTTTTGCACTAAACCTGTACGTGAACAGTACTGCGAATTAACGGAGTCTAGATTCTCCAGCATTATAACTATACTCAAGATGTATTTGAATATCGAAGGCTCTGCTCATTCACCTTTTATAGCAAAGTTGGTTCATGCAAGAAAGAAAGGAACAGGAATCATGTGGTGCTTCACAAATACGTCATACGAGTCATAAGTCATAAACCCTTTACGAATGTTCGCAACGCGGACAGTTCTAGATATCATGCACCAGAGAACCCACCGTCAACAAAAACCCAATATCAGCCGATAATACCATGATTGACACAATATAATAGCAAAACAAGTCCCTAAGAATAAGAGAAGCGAGCGCTATACAAACGAAAACATCCAAGTTACCGAATTCTTTAGATCCGGCTACTAATATATAGATCCTCTCGAACAAAAGACCTATGAAGAATTCGGATTCCTCGACCTAGATAACCTATCGTAAACTTTCATCGGAATAACGATTGGAGTTCACTTAGGAAGTTTACCTTTTGAAATTTGGGCTTGGAATCGATGTGGGTTCTCAACAATGGTAGCTCTAATGAAAAAACTAATGACGGATTCGGATTTGTTGACCTTGATTAGGGGTGCGACAGTTCTAGCTCCAGCTCCATACTCTCGAGAGCTGCCCATAAAAGCTCGTGAACAGCTCTAGCTCATGGGAGCTGGAGCTCAAAACATCTCTAACTCAAAATCGTTCACATTACGAACAACACCTCATTCC
>OENT01000817.1:0-74128 GCA_900239685.1 Rotaria macrura | reverse complement strand
GTTCATGGAAGAAAGCAAGATTTCTGTGACTGATAAAAACAATTACATCGTGTTTCACATTTTTAATCCCGTAAGGGATTGCGCTAACAGCTTTTTTTCCATGAATCATTCTTGTGTTCCGTTATTTAAGCACCTGGTTGATAATAGTTGGAGAAATATGTTTGATTCTTTTTTAACTGATTCTCGTAACGTGCAGAACTAGTAAAACTTGTGACCGATTTACACGGCCTAGTAAACTTGTATTGACTGAGAATATTGATTGCTAACGTTAATACTTTATTTTAATCAAATATTGATCGTAATTTTCAACAACGATAGTGAACTCTACTTGTATTTCTAGCATGATATAAATTTAGCAAGATTAACTCGTTTTATAGGATTTCAATTTGCATATAGCGTTACTATCAATGTTTTTCTAATCTCCAATTTCTAATCTTTAATCAAGTAATAGAAAATTCTCACCAACACACCAAAAAATTCCTGTTAGTTTCACTTAAGTTGTGTCTTTATATCCATAACACGTAGAAAGCTGGTATTGTAATGTAGAATATATATCAAAAGATCTTTTACCATCGATGTTAGAAAACAATAAGATCTCATTTCTAATGGTTGACAAATACTCAGGCAGACAAACACATGGAAAAACGCGTTTAATTATTAAATCTGGAACTCCAATTATGAGTCACTAACGTTCATGAACAAGACGCGAGAAGCACATCTTTTAAGCAGAATTTTCACTTTCCGAGCGTGAAAACGGATAAAAGCTCTAATTATGAGCGTTCAAACGCATTAGATTTTAAATTTTCCAATAATTGGCGCGCTTAAACACTTATATTTAGAGTTTTTGTCCGTTTTCACGCTCGGAAAGTGAAAATTCTAATTAAAAGATGTGTTTCTCGCGTCTTGTTCATGAACTTTAGTGACTCAAAATCGAGGTTCCTCATTGAACATTTAAACTCGTCTGTCCAACTGTTGGTCTGGTTTGGTGTCCTTCAAAGAATTGTTTTTAAACTCACGACCCATGCAGTTGTACATTCAAGTGTACATCGGTTTTAAAAAATCGTCGAACTATTCATGTATTCAGTTGTAAGATAGGAAAATGATTAGATTACTAGAATTTTTCATCTCTGACATTATACTCTAACATACAGTTGTATCATAAAATGAACTTCAACGTAAAAATAAATCAGAGTAATATTATTTATATTTTCATGTTCTTATATTTCATGAAATATTCTAATTCGGAAATAAAAAGTACATGAAACAGCTGTCGATCGGAAACTTACTTATCATATTCTTAATAGGTTACTTAAATCTGTTATGAAAATCACTTCCAATACGTGAGATTCTTGTTTTCTATACTTAGATTGGACAACTGACACTCATTGTATTATTTCTCAGAGTACGACGATGTCTATTTAATAAGAATTTAATTCTAATTGAGTTTCACTGTTTGACTAGCCATTATAGAGTTAGACCTAGTGGGTTCTGGTTTTGACGAAATTTCAAATTTGATTTTCGTTATCTAAAAGTCGACAAGCTGCTTAATCTTTAGATAAAATCGTTGTAAATATCAAAAAAGATATTTCTTCCCACGATATCTCTATGATATGTTATGAATTAAAACCTGATAAAACGTGTTTTGTTTGTTCTTCGTCTTTTATTGTTCGAGATTTCACTATCATTCATATTACTTGTCATACATATTACAATATGAACAGTTAAATAACTACTATTGTGTGATATGAAAAAGAGAGACTTTTGCATGTTGCTTCTTGGTTTGATTAATGAATACATTTTTATTGATAATTACATTAAAAGCATTTTTGAGAAAAATACAATAAAAAATAAATAACATTATAAAAATAAATAAATTTCGCAAGTAAAATAAATGACTTAACCCTTGCAAATTTGTTACGATGAAGATAACTTACAGTAGTTTTAAATTAGTTTATATTCAAGATTATTAATGAAATGTTCAATGAATCACATCCATCCTTCTACTTGTTGTATAATAATTATCGAGTAAGTATTATATTTTAATGATGATAATTCAGTTGTTTGTTTTTCATGAAATTCAATACCAGTTACATGATCAATTAGTGGCACATTTTGTGAATATACCCGTAAAATATTGATATAATTACATAAGAGATTCTTTTTTAAAAGCATTTTAAGCTTTTTAAATATATGACAGTGGTTTTCACCGAATGAACTTTGAATATCACATAAAGCTTCTATTGATTTGAATACATAACTGACAGCATAATGTTCTTCTTTAATTACATTAATAAAATCATTCTAAAAGATGACTATTAATATTAGTTGCTCGTATGAAATAAAATAGCTTATTTTACTTTATCAGTTTTATTTGCTATTAATGATTCTGTATGATGTTTTGATGCAGGAAATTTTGCATTTAATTGAT
This sequence comes from Rotaria macrura, assembly GCA_900239685.1. Classification (NCBI taxonomy): domain Eukaryota; kingdom Metazoa; phylum Rotifera; class Eurotatoria; order Philodinida; family Philodinidae; genus Rotaria; species Rotaria macrura. Next base: position 71,700 of record OENT01000817.1, on the reverse strand, counting down.
GTCTTATTGCACGGATATTTTTTATGAGTGGAAGTTGGTTTGGATCGTTTTGAAACTAAAAGTCAAGTAGAAATCGATGTTAAAAATCAAGATTTCTCGAAATTCATATTTACGATTTTCTTTTCCAATTCATTTGCTAATATAAGAATTTCCTTAGCTGATTTAGCAACACTTGTAAGCAGATCTCTGACGCAAAGTGTATTAACCTTTGTACCACACATATCTTCATTCAAATTTTCGTTCTGCTTACCATGCACAGATACAGATAAAATGAATATAACGAGCAACATGAAAGTATTGACTTTGAACATTTTTATTTTTCGTTCTTTTTTCTAAAGAAGAATAAGTGAACCGATAGACAATCAAAAGACAGTATGATTCTGTTCCCAATAACCACTATTGCATTATCGAGGCAAAATAAATTTTCAGTTAAGACTTATCACTAGTTGTTCAGATTATGAAAAGTGCTTGTTAAAAGTTTTTGGCAAACTTAATCAATTTCTCAGCTAGAGTGAAATTAATAATTCGAATGTAAATTCGTATGAGAGCTATTTAGCATGTACGCAAACGAATTTTTTATTATCATAGTAGCACTAACGATAAGATAGGCTCGTTTAAGAACCAAAATTTAGAACAAAACTTCTAGGTAACAGATTTTGTTTTTCTTGATAAATAACTCATACTAACATTACAAGTCTCTAAATTCATAAATCGATTTTCAGTTGAAAAGAATTTACTGTAAATAAGAACATGAGTGCTGCATTGACTTAGCATACATAACATAAAGCGTTGAAGACACTCTACTTGTATTGCTTTAGCCATTACAGAGAAATTTACAATGAAACCGAGACATTTCCAGAACACATTAGCAGTTGGTTTGTGAATAGAAATCGAGTAAGACTACTTTGATTTTACCTGCGAATTAAGATAAAACTTCGATTATGTTGAAAATATTAGTACTTTGAAGATCTCGATCATTAGTGTTGGTTTTTTAAGAATAATGAGAATGGCTCAAGGGGGAAAATCGAGACTTTGTACTTGGAAGTATTTTTGAAGTACAAAGAAGTACGATCGAAGTCCAAGGGAATACGAAGGAAGTGCATGGGAAATACGGAAGTCTCACTTTTCGCCCTTGGTTCAATCGCTTTTTCGTTAAAATTATTTGCATTATTTAACTCCAAAGTAGTTACTAATACTATAAGAAAATTTCGGACGACTAACTTATTGTTATGAATATATTCTATTTAAAAGGTATCGTTTTTAATGAGTCTTGGGTTGCCCCTCAAGAACATCAGAATTAATGCTACATGCAGCTATTATGCAAATGTGTATTTTACATCGTTCAGACGGTGCAGTAAATTTGATGAAAGAAAACAAATCAAGAGACCAGAAACTTTCACACGATATTATTCCCATTGAGACTTGTTTCTGCGTATAGTTTCAAGTCGAAATTCGAAAATCAATTCTTCTGATGTTCTTGAGGGGCAACCCAGGACCAGGGGGGGATAACTTAGACTCCAGTACTTCCATATATCCCATGGACTTCCATCATAGTTGCTTGTACTTCCAAAATACTTAGAAGTACGAAGTCTCGCGGTTCCCCTTTTGACACGGCTCACTAAGAACTAGGTCGTACAAATGAAATATTTTCATAACAATGAACTAGCCGCCTAAAATCTTTTCATACTATTCATAAGTGTTTCGGAGCTAAATAATGGACATAGTTTCAATACAAAAGCGATTGAACAGTTGATGAACTTTCCTCAAGAAAACCACCGAAACCCATTTATTTCCAGAAACCAAAGACATGCACTAGAAATAGGAAACTTCAGCGCATATTCTAACAACAAAAACTGAAGATTCATATTTTTTCAGAAAACATGATTTTCAGAGAACGGATGGGCAGCCTCAAAGCCTTATAAAAACATTGCTATATTCTCTAGAAACCGTTTTGTCACTGAAAAACATGGGATCCTAATATTTAGAAGCTGACTTCAGATGCGGATTCCGTGAACACGATTTACTGTCGTTAATCTTAAAGAAAATCACTTTTTCTCTCGAAAAACCCTTCCCTTACTCAAAAATCCAATCTCAGTCAATTACTTACCTAGTGCTAGTCCCCTCAGATCAATTCCAAATGAACTCAATTGGAAGCCTAAGCACAAAACTTAAATAGATTGGAATTCGAAAAGGTGTATGCATGCAAGGGAGTACGATGGAATATAAGAGAGCATGCTGAAATTACGATGTAATTATAAGAAAGTGTTTGGGAAGTACAATATAATTATAAGAGACTATGTGGGGATTACCATATAATTATAAGAGAGCATGTTGGAAGTGCGATGGAAGTATACTCAGGAGGTTTATTCGCATAATTGAATCTCACGTAAGCTTTTGACTCACTTCTAGAAATGTTCTCAGGTACTAATTAGTTCCCAATTGATGAAATAGGTTTTTTCCTTCTTATCCGTCTGTATTTCCGTTTCCCGAAATCTAATCCGATTGTATCGACTGATCGAATCCGATAAGATCCGGCTGCGTCCGATATTGGTGGATTCATCCACTTGGATAAGGGAGTATGATCGAAGTGTTAGGGAGTACGATGGAGGTACGCGCTATTCAAGAATCGCTTTTCCCCCTTGAAGTTGACCAAGGATCACTTTGGAAAGTAGTACGGTGATCAGTGTTTTTTGAAGATCTCTGACTGATTCAGAGTTATATAATTTGCTCATTGTTAACTCAACAACTGATCAAGTTCCGTTGAAGGTTCTTTTAAGGGATTCGAGACAAAACAAAGTATGACCTATTTTGTATTACTCGAATAAAACATTAGGTTCTATCTTAAAAAAAATTGAACAGAATTCTATATTTTGATTTTGGATGGCGTACTCTCATTTTTACATATTGCGTTACATTTTTTTATTTTAAAATTATAATGCATCAGAGCAACATCACAAATCAAATGTACTTCAATCTGTAGAGTGTAAAAATTCCGTGCATATATCATTATCTGAATGATTGTATCGAATCGTTAAAATTAGATCCTACTTCTCGAATGTAATTGACGATTGTAACTATCTGTTGGGTGTGCAATACCGTATATTTACCTAGCTTATTTCTATTTCTTCATTTTCAAGTTGAATTTCACATCCATAGTCACGTAAGATTGTAAGTTTTCGAAAGTGAAAAACAAACTAATAGAAAAATATGATTCTATTTGAAACATAAATATGAGTATTGAGTATCAAATCGTTGAAAATAATGAAAGAGCGAAACAGTGGATGATTAGGTCAGACAATTCTACTATGACCTTTGATTTTCGAGCAGAATTATTGTGTAACGACGTTCGAAAATCACATTACTTTTAATACGAGAATAAGATTTGTATGATCTCAGACAAGAAGGCTAGAACAAAACATGGATGAATGAATAGAGGAAATATGAAATATATCAATGGAATTGAAATACCTAACTTTTACACTTCTCGATTAGATATATGCAAAGAATCCCGAGTGGATGTATTTTACCTCCACATTAATGAATACGACGACTAGTTCACATATCTAACACATCATTTGAAGTCGGTAAGAAAATCCATAGCCAATAATATGTTGATTTAAATGAAACCATGGTTAGATTCTGAAAAACACAGATTGTTTCTAACATTTCTTCCTCGTAGGAAATAAACGAAAATTAACCGCACAATTTCGATTTGGAACCTTTGATGCAAAAGCAACTCTCCATGGACATAGTTTCGTTTGAATATTTCAACTCTGTTCGTAATTCCTATTTTATTTAAAAGATACAACGGCGGTAATTGCAAGTTTTTTAGATCAATCATGAAGATTCTCTATGGATATTTCATGGTCGAATCTAATTAGAGGACATAGAACTGACAGAGTAGCTAACTCTCCTTAGTATAGATCTTTGTACAAAGTTTCTAAACGAAAAATCGATAGTCATTTTTCGTGATGTTGATTTCACGTGACCATGATGTTGACTCCACAGCTGTTTAGATTTTTAATATCAATAAAAAACCAAGACCGAAATTCATTAATAAGCTGAACTGAGGTAAAAACTAATAATGAACTTGGACATATGAGTGTTCTGGGATCAGTTTCTAATCGCAATGGAATTTACTGTCATCCATAATACAGATTTCTAATAATTTGTAATGGATAGTTGAAAAACAAATCTTTTTACCAATTTTTAATAATTTTGAAAATTCGAGACCAGATCGATGGCGATCAACGTCCATAAGGCAAAAATAAATCACGAGAATGATCTATTCAAGGAAGAGGGATGCACCAATTCCTATTTGTTGACACTAAAGATCGATCATTTGCGGTATTTAGAACCGTCAATTCTGATCAATTCTTCAAGTCAAACCGATTCAATATTGATCGCTCTATTTGATGCGATTGTCAATGTCGACGAAAAACGACTGAATGATACGAGACTTGACCAAAAGTTCATGATTTTTAGTCAATTCTTGCATCTTTTCATCGTTTATCATCCAAATTGACAATAGCATCAAATTGAGCGATCAATATTGAATCTGTATGACTCGAAGAATTAGTCGGAATGGACGGTTTCAAATAGCACAAGTGATTGATCTTTAGTGTCAAAAAATAGGAATTGATGCATGCATATCAAGGAATGAATGAAACTTGAGCGTTTTCATAGGAAAGGCTTAATAATAGAACGCAACAAAATCTCAGTTAAAAAAGACTAATGATGCATACGACAAAGATGATCGATATGATTGTCTAGACTTCGTGTACTGAATTGTAAAAAGTCAGCAAATGTTACCCATCAACCTAAGGTTATACTTTCACTAGACTGGAAAAAACATCACTTGGTTTTTTTTAATTAAAAGCCTAATAAAAACCTGCGAAGATGAATGTAGAGTAAATAGTTCTGTGAGAATCGGCATACCTTTATCGAAATAGTAATGCATGGTTGACTACCAACTCACCCCAATCGAAGAAAAACTATGTTCATATGTACGAACAAAACATTGGCAGAGGAACACTGCAAATCTAGTATTTGCATATAGAGGTGTAAGCCGAAGGTTAGAACGGTGGCAGCTAATATAATGTTTCAATTTTTTAAGGTTCTCAGCGACCGGCAATATAAATTAGTAAGCTATTCCTCAGCGGCGGCTATATAACTTGAAATTTAGTTTTCATGGCGGCGGCGCAGGCAAATATTTATAGGTCTTTGCACGGCGGCGGCTGAGTTTCATATTGATGATTTTTTCTGTTAAGTTGTTTCTATTTACTTTAATCCATGTCGACTGCCATTATAAAATAGAATTTATGAAAAAATTATATTTTTTCTTATCATACGATGAAAATACATCAGGAGTATCAAGACAAACGAGTATCCCTGAGAATAATGCGCATATTATTAATACACAATGCTAGCCTATATAATTAAATGTATAAGTAAACAAGCGATGCCATAGATTAAAACTATATGAATATCGATGACTAAAATAGCTCTAGGTTTTTGTAAAGATGTTTGTTTTTTCTATTGGAAACGCAGAATATCTTCTAATTTTCGTCTCTTTTGTGAAAACAAGTGTATGACTGGTTCAAAATTTGAGATGAGAGGAAAGGAAAAATTTTCGATCACATTTGTAAAAATATCAGCGGCAGCGCTTTCTAATATCGAAAACTTTTCTTGTGGTGGCGGGAGCGACTGAACTTGGTTTTTTAATAGAGCCGCTGCTGGATAGTACTTTAAATTATCTGGAATTTGATGGCGACGGTGGCTTAGTTTTTAAGAAAATTGGCGGCGACGGCGGTTGAGCCGTACGGCTTACACCTCTATTTGCATAGCTAGTAAAACGTTAATTTAGACTCGAATTTAAATCTACTAAATCGCTAATACTGGAAGTTAAAGACTAATTAGTAATAGATAGTTTAATATTCTTCTAGAAAAATGAATGTTAGATACTTACTACAGACAAGGAAGTCTAGACTCTTACTGTTTCTGTATCATCTGATTATTCATATATGATCGATCGAACATTTTTGTATCTGAGTTGATTATTTGAAATTTAGACAGTCGATCGTCGATAGTATAACCTAGAAATCGACGTGTGTTTTCTTTTAAATTATCGTAATTTTAGAAAGAGTCATCAATTAACGTTCATAAGTACAGAATAAAACACAGTTATATATTATCAACTGTAAGATATTTGTGCATCGAGTATCTTTCATAAGTGGGTTCATGATGGGAGAATACATATGTTAGAGGGTACATTAAAATTTTAATCTCTCCTATAGTAAATTAAAATTCTTTTATATTTTTTATATAATTTTCTATTTTTCTGAAATAGGTAAAAATTTACTATTTGTGTGATGATGTGTTTCGGTGTGGGTCTATATGCGGATGCGGTGGCATGTGCGAGCGTGAAAGGATGTAGACTAGTACCAATAAAAACCTCACTCTCGCCCGCACTTATATCGTTCATTCAAGCTTACCTTGTACAGCTATATCCAAAAAAATAATGAACGTGCACACGAAAATTCCTGTCCAGATTTCAAGACGAATATTGATTTTTACCTATTTCAGAATAATCGAAAATTGCATAAAAATACAAAAAGAAATTAAATTTCTCCTAGGGAAATTTTTAATTGCCCTGAATTTTAATTTCCCCTCCAGCATATAAATTTTACTATTGTAGAAAATAGATCATGAATGCCATGCAAATCAACTGCTTGAAAACTTACAAAATACCTGAAAAACATGGAATAGTAAACAAAGCAAAAATCAGCAGATTTTGATGGAATTGTGAAATTCTTTTTCATCGTGGTCAGCGGTTTTCGTTCTTGTCGAGTATTTTTTGATTTCTTTCCTGTGATAAATAGTATTACTTTATTTTTACTTTGATACAATTCATCGCCAGAATGAATCCTCTGCGGCCAAGCTTTTTTATGCATAATTCTCGTGTTCTACTAGAACATAGTTTACATTCCAATAATGACTTTGACAATAAATCATTCGAACTCTGAAGCTCTTTTTATGATTCTGTCTGAACGATTCGATTCGTGAACAACAATTCAATGTGACCAAATCGAAATTCAGTCTAGTGTCATTTTTTTAGTCAAACTTCCATGGTACAAGCTTCTCGCATAAATCAGTTATGTCTCGAGGTATGGAATTGAGTATATCATACATAAATAAAACATGCCCGTTGAGATTGCAACAGATGACTTTCATAATTTTATTAGTCTGGAAAAGGCAATGTTCTTTAAATAAAATAAAATAGTTCATATGTTTTTGAGACATGTCGCGTACATTTTCCATCAAGAAAAGAAAACCTATGAAATAGTTGCAAGTACTCTTGCACATATCAGTATTTCATTCACAAATCAAATCAATGTAAGAAAATGAATCTGGTTTATCAGACCATGCATTCTAATTTTACAGTAGATTTTTCTATTCAGTCATAAACCATTGCCAAAAGAAAATTTGTTTTAGAGCTAGTTTTAGATTCCATCTGATGAGAACAATAAAAGTGATCATGGAGAAAAATATGCTATGCCGAAAAAATGATTATTATCCTTGTTAGTTTGAAAATTTTCGACAAAAAACATTCATCGTCTAGTAATAATGTGGATGAAAATGTAAAAAAACGTGTTTTGAAATCTTCTCATGAGTTTACTGTAGTGAGAAACAAATCAAATGAGAATGATCACATATGGTTGGTAATTGAGTTAATAACTATTTTTCCTAAGATCGATATGCTTCATGCAAATCAAAGTCAAACTGACCATAGAATTGATAGATAATTGTATTATCTGTATATACTCGGAAACGAAGATACACTTGGAAGTTCGATGCAAGTAAGAAAAGAAAAACATGTCTCTTTATTGGTATTCCTTTTTTTTTAAGGTCTCTGATTTCATTATGGAGATTTCCTGTTTGAATAACCTTGAAGAAGGTTGGATGAAGTAATATATGGAACTTCAAAACAATACTAAAGTTCTTTCTTCATGTTTCAGATTGTGCAAAAACAATAGATTGAAAATACATCTTGTTGAAAAATGTTGATAATGATCACATGTAATGCATTAATGACATCAAATTCAATATGTTGATTTGACTTTTTGAAATGATTAATATTCTGAATTCAAAATATTTCCATGATAGTCATTTGTGTTGAATTTCTCTAAACTATCACGTGTCATATTTTTATTTAAAACTTTCAATTTATTAGGGTTACCCATGCGTTCCATCTAGCAGTATTCGTTAACACATAAGTTGTTCATTATATTTTCGACAAAACGATTTCTTCAGTGATATGTAGAGTTCGTATCAAAATTCAAACGACTTATTTTTTATATTCACTGTTTACAGTTACAAACTTTCATCATTCATGTCTATCTCAATCAACTAACCTAGAACAATACGTATTTCTTCATAATCGACGTAATAATTTGATTTCTTCGATAAAAATAAATACTTACGCAAAAATGAACAAGTTCATAGATGTAAAATCAAAAGCTTCACTACTGAATTAATTTTTCAATAAACATAATTCTGTATCACGTAATGAAAAAGTATCCAATAGAGTAATCAGATCTTATTCAGTATAGATCCCCGTTGATAAATTATTTTTTAATAGAAGACATTTAACTATATTTGATTGAGTGATAAAAAACCAGAAGCCTTTCTTGTTCTTAAATTTTCATTGAAATAACTTTCTATGCAAAATTTTTTCATATTTTGCATATTCTAACGTGTTTATCATATTTTGAAAAAGTTAAGATTTACTATGAAGTTTATTTCAGATGAAATAGAATTCTGAGATGATAGTAACCAAAATACTTGAACAAGATTCGTACCAATCTAACAGTACCCATTCAATGTGACATTTTAATCGCGATCTCTGATATGTTTACAGATGAAGCTTTCGAAGCGATGTAGTTTGTCAATCCACCCAGTTTCATAATACTTTTCTTGTTTTCATAGAAAGTATTTAATGAAGAAAAAACAAGCAAAATGATTTTCGCTTCTGACTGTCTTTTGCGATGTTTTATTCAGAAACAAAAATAATATATTTTTCAACTCCTGGTGATCGTGTGCAGCTGCTATCTCAAATCAATCTTGTATCAGTTAAATGAGGAGTTATGAAGCAGATGTTGGTTTGTCTTTTTCGTTTGTTTAGATCGATTCTCACGATGCAGCTTGTTGATTTGAATTAGGTCCGCGACGACGACCGAATGAAGCAACCTTGTTAACAAATCGTTGCTTGTATTGAAGACGACGCTTAGCACGACCAGTTTTCTTCTTGCGTTTTTCTTGTTTAGCTACCTGAAAATGTTTGAGAACAAACGATGCTGTCTTAGTACTTAATCAATCGTCGAGTTTATTTTACCTTTGGTGTTTGACCTTTGACTTTACCGGCACGAGCTAACGAGCCGTGAACTTTACCACCAAACAATTTGATGGTAGCATCAAGTGTTGAACCTGGAACAAGTCCGAATTGTTCAACAGTTTGTTCGTCATTTAAGAGTGTTCCATTGTAATTTAATACGAGTTCATCCATGTCAATATCATATTCTTCGGCGACATATTCCTGCAAAAAAAAACATTACGAGAAACAATGACCATATGAATTATCATATATTACAATATTAAAAAGAAAACTTACACGGATATCTTGAACAGTGTCATCTTTTTCAAGATCGAGCGGTAAGAGCTCGTCAGCACCACGAACAAAGATTTGCATGTTTACTTTTTAGTGTAGAAAAAAGATCGACGAACAATCTACAGTGAATAAATACTAATCATATGATGTAGGAAAAAAAGGAAATTTCGAAATTTAGTTTCATGAACTAATAACTGTTTACTATTGCAAAACTTATTCTCCATTAGATAATCTATGGAATAAACAACTCGAAGTCTATGAGATCATGTTTATATTTGAAGTGTTCAAAATATCCGATTGTGAATATAGCAATTAAAATAATGAATTAAATATTTTAAAAAACTATTCTAACTAAAGGACATCTTTTTGTTTTCGATAGATAGCGCTGGGCAACAGTTCTACTGAATAGCGTCTAAATAGAAATTTACCAAAGATTCGATGAAAGAGAATAGCTTCGCGACATTAAATTTTCTTGTGTTATTGAATATGCTCCTTAGATATTCTTTTTTTAACGAATATCTGATAAGTTGATTTGCGTTTCTTGTAGAACATATTTACTTGTTATTATAGAATCCTTTGCTCTCCACTTACTCTGTACAATAATATACATTCATGTGTATTTATAGTAAACGCTCTCTGTCATGAACACTAACGGGACCCTCAAAAGGGTGTTCATTATATGGAGTTTCTGCATTAACTGAACACTTACATGTATACGCCACTTACTTATTATGGCCGGTTGGTGATTACGCACCTTTCGTGTTAGAATTTACCCCAGTAAGCCCAAAGTAAAAATATTATTTCTTTCATCTATTACACCTTTATTACATTTTTATGAAACAAAGTAAAACAAATACTTCTTTCGTATATTACACGTCTATTCAATTTTTATGAAAAATATTGTCGATCGTTATCTGTCTTGCTGGTTGCTTTTTTTCCAGCCATTGAAGAATTGAACCTGCTGCGAATCCAGTTGAGAGATAAGATAGTTTAGTTGTGATTGCTGAGTGGCAACTAGTAGGTGCAACTGTTTGACCATTTCCATGGCCTCGATGAATTTGGGTGGTGATTCGTCGCCATCTCACAATCGTAAATAGATAAGGACGTTGTTGGTTCACATGCAACTCATCAACTTGACCCAGACTATTCATTTTCATAGTTCGTTTCGTTCTAGAAATGCGACGAATTTTCTTTTTTCCCTCTTATTTCATACGCACATGTATACTTGTCTCACCCACCTGTGTTCGTAATAAGGAAGTTTTCTGAGCTGAAGAGACCGGAAAATAGTGTTCATGTTTAGAATGGGGAAGTGTTCAATTCGATATATAGAGGTTCATTTACAGAAAAATCAATAGAGGGGGAGCCGAAACACTCGTTCAAATAGGAGGTGTTCACTTTCAGAGACCGTTACAGAGCCGCTTTTTCTGCCCTGAAAATGACTCATTCAGTTTTGGTTTGCCCCGCCCTGAGAACAGGACAGGGCGTCTAAACTGAGTAAGCCTAGTACATGATTTTAAATATTGATACAAATTATGCGATTGCTTTCGAATTTTGTGCCCATATTTTAGGTTATTTCGAAAGTACCACAATCAAAGTTAATATGTAATTAAACACCGTCACGTAACAGAAAAAAGTACTGTTCTACAAGCTCCAGAAATCATATGATTTTAATGGACTTCTTATGTTTAAAAATTGAGTGAAAGCACTACTATTTCAATCAGATTATTCAATTCTCAACCTTTTGAATCATGATATGGATGAAGTACGTATTTCCAAAAGGGAAACAAAAAAATATGCATTTGTTTCTGAACTTCTTTCTACGACAATTAGTTCTTGTAACACTATAGGGCAATCTTTGTCATAGCATGTTTCAAAATACGATAATAATTTCTGGCACAATATACAAAATAAAATAGTAATAAATGAAACCTTTGTCCTATTTCCATGCAATAAGAAATGGTAGCTTTGTTTCAGGAAAGTTCATGTAACCCTACCCTATCCATTCTTGTCTTCTATGTATCGCCTAAATTTTTCCTCACATTTACCTCTAGGATCAAACATTTTAAAAAAATATTGTGAGACTCGTTTGTCCATCCAGGAAAATGATTAAAGATCAGACAAATATCTGACGTAAAAGTGAAGTGAAATGGCATCATTTTAGTGTGTCCATAGTCAGAGTTTTTCAATCAAAAAGATAGATTTCATTTGATTGTAAGATTGTTTAATAATATTTTGAGTGAAATAACTTTAGTCCATTGAAATCGATTTCCAATAGTCATTTGTGACTACTCAATTTCGAATAATCGACTATGGCAGATTATAAAAAGATTTAAGTTGAATGAAGTCTGCCCATTACCTAAGAAAAGTTGATTAAAGTAACGCTACCACAATTCATTTTGGACCAGAAAAGAATCAATTTTAATCGGAACTAAGTTTTTGATCGTTGGTAGGCGTTTTTAGAAACTAAATATTGTAAAATACTAAGTTTTTTACTGGAAAAAGGTAGTTCAATAGGAGAAAAGTGATTTTAATTGTTAAACTATCGTCTGTTACTCAAAAACCAGACTTGAGATTAAGAAATCTTGAGAAATTTCAGCATTTTTGAAAGCAAAAATAGGAATCTGATTAGCTTCTATTTTGCCTTTGCTATTTTCCTGTGAGCAAACTTCTAGTATAAAATGATTGTTTATTCATCGTGGCTATTAAACTAAGGATGGCTTAATTTCAACAGAGCTGACTACTATTGTCATCAGATTAAAAGAAAACTTTTGAATTGATTCCTTAGGTACATTATTTTTATCCACATAAACTTTTTGAGCTAAGTAAGATAGCCTTCTGATATGGAAACTCCTTGAAAATAGACACTAGAAAAATAAATTTGAACGGAATACAAAAGTGATGATCTAGCAACAGAGTTTAATCGATTGAACATCAAATAATTAGTTTGAAATCCAATACGAATTTTGCCAATTTTATCGGTTTTCTAATAAAACTACTGCATTTTAATCAGAATCTGTAAAAAAAAGCTTTTTTTGAATCAGGGCAAAAGGTTTTGTCCTTTCCTGCTCTGTTCTTCCTTACAGGGCAGGGGAGCCCTGCTCTGTAACGAACTGTGTTCACTTTATAGAGGCGTTCATTGATAGAGGTTTTACTGTATATGCTTTCTTATACTTTTAAAATTTTCTTAACTTTGCTATTCCTCTTATGTCATCTATCAAAATTTTTTCCCCCAGATCAAATAGGAAATAACAGGTTTATATATCAACTGTTAGAAGCACAATAAAATATGCCTATAGATAACACAAAAGAGTTAGAAGATATAAGAGTTAACATATTCAATTAAGAAAAAAGCAAAGTAAGCAACCAAGAGGAAACTACCTAACACAAATAAAGTAGGTTATGACTATAGTGAACATAATATATATATATATATTGTTATATCCTGAAGATGGACCTAATAGCGCATCTGACGAATCAGCCGTATTTTATTATTTGTATACTAATTAATAACAGGTGACTTTGATATGTTGAAAGGAATGTCATTGAAAATTGACGTTTAATAGATACTCTTCCTAGTCTTTTTTGTTTTTTATTTATTTTCTTTGGTGACGTTTCGTCAACGATGTTGACTTCTTCAGACCATAAAATGTAATAAGTAAGCACACACAACCACACTTTCTCTCTCTCTCACCTACGCACGTCAGATAAAAGAAACATTTAAATTATATATTTTTTTCTATACATAGTGGAACGAACNGTTCGTTCCACTATGTATAGAAAAAAATATATAATTTAAATGTTTCTTTTATCTGACGTGCGTAGGTGAGAGAGAGAGAAAGTGTGGTTGTGTGTGCTTACTTATTACATTTTATGGTCTGAAGAAGTCAACATCGTTGACGAAACGTCACCAAAGAAAATAAATAAAACACAAAAAAGACTAGGAAGAGTATCTACTAACCGTCAACAGGTGACTTTGCTAGATGGAAGTCAAAAGCTCCCGTTAGATTCTGTCATATTTCTACACTACAATCCGATCATATCCAATGCCAGGAATCCGAAAGTCATTTCGTCTCCAGGATTCCGATAAGATTTCATTGATTTTAGAGAAATCCTATACAAATCGATTGCTTCGATCATCGAAATGAGACTCCTGAGTTATGCGAAACTGAAATTTCATTCATTTTGAACGGATGGTTGTAGAGTTCAATAGAGTTCATACTTGATTATTTGACACTTATGCATTAAATCAAACGGTATAAGGCTTGAAATCAAAAGTATAAAGAGATTGTCAGTATTTGTAAGCAGTTCGATAACTGAAATAAAACACGCATATCTTAATAGAGTAAAATGAAAGTTTATTAAAAGAAATATCAGATTGAATCACTCTTTGAATATTGCTTAGTTATAGTAAATTTAATCGATTCTTTTTGGAAAAAACAAGATATCATCATAGAAAGAAGTATGAATTTGATATGGAAAAGTTAGTGAGTTCGTTCGTTCTACATCGAGTCAAAAACAGGTCTACTGCTTTGGTAGTATTATTTATGAAGAAGCAGGTAGTTGATAGTTTGAGTTAGGCCCACGTCGAATGCCGTTTGCTGAGGCGATTTTATTCGAAAAACGTTGGGTATACTGTTCACGACGGCGAGCACGACCAGTTTTCTTTTTTGGTTTTTCTGTTGGAGGAACCTATTAAAATATTAAATGAATAATCGGTTTACAATGTATTGATCACTAATGAGAGGATATGTACTTTGGGTGTTTGATTTTTAACCTTGCCAGCATTATTGATTCGTCCATGAGTTTTGCCACCTAGTAATTTGAGATTGGCATCAAATGTGGCACCAGGAACTAGATCAATGTCTCCGATTGATTGTTCACAGTTTAAGATTGTTCCATGTAAATTCAATGAAATATCACTTACATCATAACCACATTCATGGGCAACATGTTCCTATATTATTTGTATTACTTATACAGAATTCGGAAGCATTAAACTTACATAAATATCTTGAATGGTATCATCTTTTTCAACATTGCATGCCAATAATTTGGCAGAGGTTCGAATAAAGATTTGCATATTTCAAGTAGTCCTATAAGCGAAGAAAACTTCTGTGGAGTTGTTTAAGAATAACCCCATTAATATACTCTCGATCTGACATAATTACCATATGGAATTTCGTAAGTAAAAGTCTTGTGAAACTCGCTTACTCATATATGCTAGTTGTTCTGTATACATGATGCTGTAGGAATTAAAATTCAGGAAAATTGAAAATTTTACTAAAAAAGACAGGAAAACTTGAAATTTTAACGTTGACATTTTAACTTCTACTCAAGTGGAATTTCCCATGCAACATACATATAACATGTGAAGTTTCATGCGACATCTACTGATGGGCATCATATCATGCAAGCAGATTATAATTGCTTCTATCTTTTTTGCTTATTGTAGAAGTACTGAAATGAATAGTCGAACATAATTTTAAATTAGAAATTCACACATGATAAATGTTCGATGGTTGTTACTTAGTAACCGAGATTATAAAATGTTGGCATCAAACAGAAAGAAAAAGACAAACAGAATAGCAACAATATCACTTATTAGTGCCTCTTGACAACAAGGCGACGATTATTAAATAAAAAGAAAAATGGAGGGTCTACCATGTTTACCAGGAAATACATTTCGTGATCCAACAGTATGTATATTGGATCGATGCTATCATGATGTCCTTTCTTTCTTGTAATGCAAATATTTGTATTTTAGCAAACTAACTTTCATGTCAGTCACACGCTCGATGTTAAAAATGGTCATCGAGTTACTAAATGGCCTCAAGTCGGATTAGGTAAGAGAAAAGAATTTCCATATCGTTTTTGAAAACTGCTTTTCCAACATGTCTATCGATGTAGTATACTAGTACCGGTCCTAAGATCGACGTAGTCCTTGAGATACTTGTACTTAAAACATTGTCTACGAACTATTTGGTCCACCCTAAAATAAATTGTGTGTTCGTTTCTGTGAAGTTTTAAATTTTTTGAACGAACGACTAAATCTAAATAAAATACTATTCCAAGCGACAAGTCACATTTCAAAAGTCCACATTCCACTAAATATACCTTGAAAAAGAACATAGATTTCATAGGAGATACACTAGCTGAAAGAGCAAAATATTCTTCTAACACAAAAGTTTTTGCCGTGGTATTATTCTTGATAATAATTCAACTGGAAAAGATGAATAATCGGTGAAGTATGAATCAGATTAATGTAAACAAGTTTACATGCTTATATATTTTTCTTTACTTGCGATTTATAATAAATCGGATAACCGGCATTGTTTATGTTAAGGGGGCACACGTATTAACTATAATCAAATCAGTGAAGATGAATTAGAACGTCTTCGAAACTATCGACCAGAACTATTGTATGGTAATTCAGTGGTTCAAACGCCGGATAAATTTGTTCCAGCTACATTAGCATTCGATAAAAAAGTTCTTCGTTTTTTTGGTTATTTTAAACAAACGATTCACGAAAGTCCAAACGAATATTTCCGTGTACGACCAGTTAAAATTCTTTACTATCTTGAGGACGATAGTCTAGAAGTACTTGAAGAAGTTCAAGAAAATAGTGGTATTCCACAAGGTAAATTAATTCGTCGTCATCGTTTTCCAAAGAATGATCAAGGTGAAACGTATAATTTTCGTGATGTTAATCTTGGACAAAACTTATCTGTCTATGGAAAAGTATTTCGTGTGTGTGATTGTGATGCTTTCACTAGAGTAAGATCAAAAAAAATGAAAGAAAAGAAAACGAACGATATGTATGTATCATTAGTGAAATTTTTTTAAATTTCTATTAGGAGTGGCTTGAAAGTGAAGGTGTTCATGTAAACCAATCAGAATTGATACCGCGTGATCCATATTTAACGAAACGACAACAAGCAGCTGAAATTAAATCATTTAAAACTAAGAGCGATTTCGATAAACTTAAACAATATATTGAAATGGATCGAAAAGTTTTACGTTTTTATGCTACATGGGATGATCGATCAAAAATGTTTGGTGAAAAAAGAGAATTCGTTATTCAATATTTTCTTGTTAACGATACCATGGAAATACGAGAAGTACATAAAGCAAATGATGGTCGAGATCCATTTCCTGTACTTATTACACGTCATAAAATTCCCAAAGATCGATACGATATCAAAGGTAAGTTCAATAACACAGCTAATATTCTACATGTCATGTTCGAGTCAGAATATTGGATATTGAATCGAGGTGAATACTTGCACACGAGGACAAATAGTTATCGAACAGATTCTACGCTGACTTTTTAATCGTATGGTGAACATGAATGTCACTAGAAAGAGAAATATTCTTCAACATTTGAGCATCAGCAATGCGACCGTTGAAACTGAATTCATATCATCAATGCCAAGATCGTCTCACTAATATCTATTTACGTATCCTTATTCAAAGTTACAGATTCGTTCGAGTTTTTGAAAACAATTCCATTCGTATAATTCCGTAGATTATTGTTATTGCATTTCACTCACTATTTTCTTCAATGTGACGTAAGCATACTTCGATTGTGAATAGGTCAATCAATAGTAAAAATTCCCATATGTAGTCAATTTAGAGAATGAATGATGTCTTCGAATGAAATAAAATCAAAGTATTCTTTAGGTACATTTCCACATGTATTTCTTGAATTAACTGAAACTGAAGTAACTAATTATTTGAAACCATCGGACTTAATGGTTGGAAAAACTATTAATATCTATGGTCGCAATTTTCTCATATACGATTGTGATGTGTTTACAAAAACATTCTATGCAAAAAATTTTGGTGTCAACAATTTCGAACCAGTTAATATTGAAGAAACACGTCATGAACATGCTAAAATGGTAAAAATTAAAAATTACTTCTTTCATTTCCAAGAGAAAAATCTGTACATGTTTATGTGAATATTCTTCTAGGAAATTCCTCCGTACAATGGATATGGTTCATTAGAAGATTCTATGCAAAATTGTTTACGTCTTCAACCTGAACGACCTAAAAAAGATTATGTCAAACTAATGGAAAATGATCATCGTGTACTTCGTTATGAAGCTGTTTTAGTACGAAACAATAAACCGAGACACTCTCGGTGTTCGTTTCATTTTAAAGATCACACTTTGTCTTTTCTTAATAGGATAGTCCTCGTGAAGATGACAGATCACGTAAATTTATAATTAGTTATCGTCTTGGTGACGATACAATCACTATTCACGAACCACCTCAACGCAATTCAGGTATTATTGGTGGAAGATTTCTTGAACGAACACGTGTATCAAAGCCAGGTACAGTCGGACAAATACCATCATAATGACGTGTATGTTTCTTTCAACTTTGTAAAAGGTTCTTCACTTGAACATCCTCAATACTATGGTCCATCTGATTTTTATATCGGTGCAACTATTGAAATATTTCATAAACGTTTTGTAATTTGTTCAGCTGATTTATTTGTGTTGAAATATGCTGAAGAACATCCAGAACAATTTACGCCAACTGTCATTGAATCATTACGACAACATTTAAGTGATGAACCTGGTCGGCCCGATGCACGCCTTACTACTAATGTACGTGTACAACGTCGACCAGGTGATTTTGTCCGTTTATATGCTGAAGTACGCAATAAATTAAAACATATGCGTATAACTAACCACGAGGAAATTCGACAAATGTTCTTACGCTATGACAAAGATCGGCACGGTTTCATATCTCGAGATAATATTTTAGATTTATTTCGACAAATTAATTTACCACTTGAGAACGATCTTATCGATGCGGTAAACAAAAACGAAATGATATGTTTTGTTTTATATAATGAAAAATTTTGTTTCATTTAGATGATTACTGAATGTTCAACAGACAGTGAAGGCAAAATAAATCTATATGATTTTTTACGATTTTTCGATAGTTAAAAAGAACAAACAGAACTGATAAATTATTCGCCAACATAAATTTGTGATCGATAATACGAAATATTCTTTTTTTCCATTTTTACTTCCGTTTAATTGTCATGCTCTTACTATATTTTACTTTCACAATTTTATTGTCTTATCATTAAATATAAGCATAATAGACCAAAAAAAGTTAACATGTATCATTCTTCTTCGTTTTATCTTAACTTGAAAATAACTGCAATCAAAATTCATCGAACTTATATTGTCGCTTCAGGAACTTTATTGAAAGGAAAATTTTGAAATAAAATTAATACGAATAAGCAGTTTTTTCAAACTGTCTCTATGTCAACTTTTGTCAACGATCGATGAAAAGCAATGTAAAAATATTATTGTAAAAATTATTGTGAACTGACAAGGAAACGTCTGCTAGTGTAAACTAGCTTCTCACTCGAGGTCATTGTTCTTCGAACTGTTACGATAAGTTCCGAAGGAGGAAGCTTTAATTTGATTGTCAACTCATGTATATTTCAATAGATTTCTGCTTAATGAATAGAACACAGGTGAGAACTGAGGCAACAGACTTTCGAATTGAAAATTTGTCTTTAGGTAATTCATTAAAATAATTAGATATTCTACAGAGTTCAAGGACGAGTAAATATGCTCTCCTCAAGACGTGTTCCTTTCAGAAATTTCGGTAGGGTACCATTTTCCCTACATTGAAATCCGTATTTCAAAAAATTCATTTTGATGTTAGTCTGGCTAAAATTAACGCCAAAAATGAATTTTTTAAAATGCGGATATTTTTACGGATCGATTTACCGATTTCAATGTAGGGAAAATGGTACCCTACCGAAATTTATCCTTCAAGTGAAACATATGTTAATTTAAAAGTGAAATATTTGAACAGAATCGTATTTGTTCTGCTTTAAAAAATTGAAACGTTTCTCGTAAATACAAGTTTCTGTCTGTGGAAAAAGGTTCCCATTAAAATTTCATCATATATAATATTGTCAACTATTCTGTTCTCAGGACAAAAGCTATTTAAAATATCATGAATCAATCAATCGATTGATAAATCAACAAAATAAATTAAAAAGCAATATAATACTTGACAGCAAACTTTCATTACATGAATTGTTGATTATATTGAATGATCAAGTTTGTATAAAAATATCAAGTATGATATATTCCGTTTTCTTTATTTGTTCTGAAGAAGTATCAAAACGTTAAGAATAATATATGTATATGTCGCTTCGAAGGAATGTTTTAATCAATTGTTCAAGTAAATGATATTGATCCTTATAGAGAATTAAATTTATGCTGATCACTGTTATTTCTAAATGAATCCGATTTACCGCATATTCTTATGAAAGACGATTAAAATGAAATGAATTCTGCGAATAATGGTAAATATTACGAAAAGAATTCGGGCAATATGCCAGTTGAGAATTTTCCTCTTTACTAAAATGATATTCTTAACTAGATAGTAGACAACGGATCGCGAAAATGAATTGTGACTGAATACAATTTAGAGATGCATCAATTCCTATTTTTTGACACTAAGATCGATCATTTGCGGTTTTTAGAACCGTCCATTTCGATCAATTCTTCGAGTCATACGGATTCAATTTTGATCGCTCGCTGTTTGATGCTATTATCAACTTTGATGAAAAACGATTAAAAGATGCAAGAATTGATCGGAATTGATGGTTCTAAATACCACAAATGATCGATCTTAGTGTTAACAAATAGAAATTGTTATATCGGCGATAGAATTCGATTTTATGAAGATCTTTGATTTTATTTCAAGAAAAAATGTTGTAAATTTTTTCTTGAAATAAAATTAAAAAATAAAATTAGTGAATAATCTACCTTAATATCAAATTCTAGTGACATTCAAATTCAAATCACTAGATTAAATCGAGATAAAATACTTGGCACACGTTTCGAATAGTATTCTTCATCTATTCTGTAATTTGTGTCAAACAATTGATTTTATTTTTAGTAAGTATTATATGATAGATTATATTTTAATTCTGGCATTGGCGAACAATTTTATAAACATAATTTCTAATCGTTTGGTGACAATTCAAATGCAAAGAAAATACTTTGCATTAACAGTTCAGTTAATGTCCGTGAATTGTTTATTATTTCATGTCCGTTGCTGATATTGTCTCCGATAGAGCTTCCCTAGAGACTAATTCATGATCATTGATAAAATCTCTTACATTGCAGATGCTATTCTTAGGCTTGACTGAGCTCGAACGAACATAGCATGGAATCCATGCCATGGATTGCACAAGCTCTAGTGCCATGATAAATTATTTAGTTTTCAATGTTCTTTGAACGAAAGATGCATTATTATCTCAATCAAATTAGGAAGTTTGGTTCAATGAAAAATTTATTCAATTTTTTTGGCATCGATCAATTGTGTAACTCTTCGTCTTAAGAGTGTGTGTGGGCTAGTCAAGGTTTCAGGAGACTCAATTTGAGCCTCTCTTAAACGAATATTGTTCATCAGTGTAACTTATAGATATGCTTTCCAATACGATGAAATTCTAAATTCAGGATCTATATAGATGATCACACAAAACTATAGAACACATACAAACTATTATTTACCATGATATAAGATTTATTTTAACTACATGTTTTTTTTTCTAAACTTAACTCGATAAAAGTTTTTTCGAGATGAAAATCGTCTAATAAAGCAGAAAAAAAACTTATAATTAATTAAACAAAACTTTTATCGACAAGTAAGCCTAAACATCGTATATTCTCCAAGTCCAACAAAAAACAATAAAGAATATAATAAATATAATCACCTGGAAATTTTACATCGAGTAGTTAAACGATGAGAAGAAAACTCGAAGTTTTCTTTTGAAGAAGAAAATTGTTAAAATATATAATTCTTCATTGTTGCGAAAGTACATAATTATTAGATGCAGATGAATTAGTGCCGATGATTGTTTTATAATAGCATGACAAGGGTTATTTCAGATGCTGCAAAAAATAACCATAGGACTTGTTGAACTATTTCAACACATCAATACCATAAAAAAATTAAGATCAAGTTTATTCATGCAACTATACAAATCTTAAATTATTCTATTGTGATTATTTAAAGAAGTTTAATTTTTTCTTATATATTCTTATGCATTTGCTTTGTAAGAATTCAAGCATTGAACTAAATCGATAGGTCATATGTTGTATGAGAAAATATCAATTAAAGAATGTATAATACGATAAATAGGTGGTCTGTTTTTCAATGTTAATTGAATTTGTAAATCTTTGATTTTTCTGAAATCATCATGTATGTGTATTCATTCCAAGGTAATACTTAAGAATCTTTTTATTCGTCGTAACGAAAAAACACTTATCGATGGACCGGTATCTCTCATCAATACGATAGTGAATGATGAATAGATCGCAAGAAGTTGACAAGATTTTCTAAAAGAACAAAGTCAATTCTATGAAAATACTTTTGATGGAAAAACCTGCTGCGTTTTCTTTCTCATGATATTGCAGGATGAATTATATCACTAAGAACGACAATTTTACTGAATGAATTTTACAACTTTCTCCTACGATGAAAAGTCAAAAGCAATATACTAATGAAATAAGTCATTTATGTTTAATGAAAGAGAAAAGTCGCCATTGATTTTAGAAAATTTTTTATATGACTCAAAAATCATCGTCACTATTTAAATGTACGAAAACAACACTTTGGAGAGAAGAAGCGATCATTTTGAGAAAACGATTCCGATGAATCTTTTTTGTATGCTTCATTTATTTTTTCTCCATGTCATTCAGTACATCGACCTTTTGTATGATCAACATTTTTTTGGACGATGATTCCAAATATACTGATTTGACATGAATCAGGAAGTCACATCGCTTCTTAGATGTGATGCTTGAGATTTCTGAAACGTTTCCTCCATATCTGTAAAAGAAATGTACAAAAGAGAACGGACGAAAAGATCTGAATTTTCTGTTATTTCAAAAATTCATCAGCAGAATGCAAACCATCCTATCTTCTTATACTATTAGATAATTCCACGAATATTGTCTCAACAACTCCTATTTTAAGTTTTATGATTTGTCTTTGATAAAATTCATCTGAAATAAAGAATATTATTTTCGTTGTTCTTTCTTGTACAAGTGCCAGGTACATATGATCATAAACAAATATGTAACTTCTAGAAAAATTCAATCGTATCATATTGTCACTCTCATGGTCGATATATTTTTCAATGCAATAGATTTATTTATTCCTCTCTTTTTATTGTGCGCCATGTTTATGTCTAAAATGAACACTACATTCAATGAACAACATAGAAAATTTCTTTAAAAAATGTTACTCACATTTTCTACTAGTATTTGGCTCTGTATAGTTCGATATTGCTGTGCACAACAATATCGATACGATAGAATATTTATCTTGTTTACTAATTTACCAGGATCATCTAATTACAACTATACCTACAAAAACTAGTACCTATGATCTTTTTTTACGTTTATTTTTTATCAGAGAAAAAAACCAGGACAATAATGATGACATGAAGCCAGAAAAGAAGTATGGATGTAAACTATTTTTCTTGAGACACATGAAAACAAACGAATGGATCTACAGCTTTTTGGGAATTTTTTTAACGATCAATCTTCTTCTACAAAAAAAATGATAACGGGACAAAAGTTTTCTAGAAAAGAATCAGTGAAGGATGGATTGTTCGACTTTATTTACTCGTCGAGTTCTGGTTCGTATTCACTCTTTTTCATTTTACGATAATCATGTCTGTGAAGATATTTGGCACGATTAAATGAACCATCCTCATTGACTTGTACTTCCCATGGTCGATTTGAATTGCTTCGATTTACTTTAACATCACTTGAAAATGCTAGACTACGAAATGAATGTCCAGCTGCCATTACCAAACCGAGTCCAACAACGGAAAAGAGTGGTATTAATGAATAATTGGCTTTTAGAGTTTGCCATGTTAAGCCTTTCATTATTGATCAATTTATGTCAAACAAATACAGAACTCTAAAATATACAATTTTTAATGAAATAATCAAAACATATCGGAAGTTTAGTCTTGTTGTTTTTTTCATTTGCTACTTGTTTTCAAAATGCTTGTTTGTTTTCTGTTACTACTACCAATTTACTCGAATGATGGGTTTATACAGCTGCTTAATGGATGTTAAAAAAGATGACGCTAGCCTACAGTGATATTTTTCAACATTGACATATATATATATATATATATAATTGATATTTCCAAAGAATCAGTCAACAACTTATAGTGAAAATATAGATCACAGTTGAAGGTAATTGATCCATGAAAACTCTTTTATTCAACAAGAACGAGTAAGATATGTCTCTTTTGGAATGCCAGCAAGATTACGTCGGCGATATAAACCTGATATTCGACATAAAATCTCATTAAAAATTCACAATATGTAGAAACAAAATCTAGTTACATAAAAAGAAATCTCTCACTTTTGACATTTACTACCATCACATATTCTTTTTGATACGAGAAAGTCAAGTTTGTTCTCAGTAAGTTGTATACAGCAGCTCTCTCTAATTTCTTTTCTTTCCAAGTTTATTGAAATATTTTGTTTGGCACGATCGATAACAATATTCAATTCATCAGCTTACAGATCTATAATCGTAAGGACTTGAGAGATAGATATTCCACCATGGTTTTCTCGTAACACAGGAGGAGTTTTCTACAGGTCAGCTTGATCAGTATATTGCGTCAATGAAAAATCGGACATGTACACAAATATACCCACCATTCTCAAAGTTTATTATATGACATGATGCCTACTATAATGACAGAGCATATTCAACTTTTCTTCAACAATCAAAGCTATATTTTTCATGTAAGTAGAATGCACGATGAAAGTGCTTGAGTTATAAATTATAAGGAGTATTCATATTGATGTCATGTTTAACGCTCAAAACCCAAACGTACCTCCGAAAGGTCACTATGATAGAAGTTTATTAAAATGATAAAGATTTGTAAAATCATCAACAAATAATTTTTCTCACTAAAGTCGTGTGGAAGAACATAAAGTGATTAAAAACAGTTCTTCCAACTGCTCTCAAAACGAAATAATCGGTCAGCCCATTTCGAATTGAAGAAAAAAACAATTGGAAATTACAAATGTCTTCATAATTTCATCGATTCATAGATACAACGTAGATTTTTGTTGTTGTGACTGATCAGATTTTAACTTCAACATTCACCAATGGTATGAACCTAGCGTATGAATATCTCGAATATCAATAGGCACGATAAGAAATATGAAACAAGAAAGTCTTCTTTCCAAGTGACATTTAACTGGATAGAAAATTCTAAGGAAAGCAATTTTAATTATACATAGATTACAATATTATTTGAATGTTCTGTCAAAAACGTCAATTTTTATTGAAAGGTTTTTGAACACTCTTAACACCATGATCGCTATAGATGGACAAAACTTCAGATCGAAATTCGTTTCTTTTACTGTATTGATCAGCTAAACGATTTCTGAGGAACGCTACTAAGGACCTATACAACAAACAAATTCTTTTTAGTTGTTTAATGACGGTAATATCAATCTACTAGATCTATTCATTCTTTCAATCAGCTATTTACAACTATGACAAAAGCAGTTCTACTTTTTAAAGACACGACGATATTGCCTCACTTTCCAACTGTTCATAGTGTATCGAAGAAAGTTTTGATATTTCATAAATCGACTAGAATTTCTTCATGTTTTCACATGATATGTATATATATATATATATACACTGTAGACACTTTGGTATTCAAAACGTTGGCCAATGCATATGAGAGGAAGCCTACACTGTCATATTGATTAATCTGCTAGTGCAAACTTTAATTTACTTTCAAAGTAGCTGATGTCTCATTAGCTCAAGATGAGAAGCAACGCCATTGGTGTAACATTAGAAGAAAAAATAGAAGAACCGATGTCTTTTCAATGACCTTACTTCTGAAAATACGATCAATGTATCCGATTTTCTATCTTACGACATGGAATTGATATAAACATGAAAAAGATCGAATAGTCATTTTGAATTTTGTTCATGAATAGGTTTCTTGATTTTCAGAATATATTAAAAATTTCAATCAAAATGAATTGTTTCTTGTCAACATAGTACACCACACACTGAAAGAAAATTGGCTTTGTGAATTTTCTCAAGGTAAATATGATTGCCAGTATTTCGAAGAAGAACTACCAAGGTTAATTGATACTCTCAACATATTCTAAAATTTACACAATGTACTCATACACAAAATCTAAGGTTAAACCTGTTTCTTTCTAATTTTTCCATAAATACTTTTCCAAAAGCAAAACAAATCGAATAGAAAGTGTTTAGAACGCAATTAAAAGCATCTGTTTTCATGCAACCTTTTCGGACTGCTTGTTCTGATATCATGAATTGAAGAACATATTATTTTAAACAACGATTGTAAATGATATATAGTTCTTCAAAAGAATCGATGAGCTCTGTTGATGAATTTCCATTTTGATATCATTCGCCCGTTAACTTATATTATTTCTGATTTTTAAACATGTATTTTCAGTTCATCGAAAACTAAATTAGAAGAAATTGAAATCTTGAAAATTTAATTTAGTACTAGAAAAATCTTCCAATATGATTGTAGACTAAATAAAATGTCCAACTTGTTCAAGAAAAATATTTTACAACAGGATGAAATACATTGCTCATCTTTCATACGATATTGTTGATCTAAGACTGTTTTATATGAATAAATTTTATTTTTATATTTTATACATGTATGCTTATTGAAGAATTTTGTTTTTATAATAAATAATTGCATTAAGTAAAGAAAAGAATAACATTATGTATTCCGGTTTATTTACTTTTTTTCCTCCTGATAAAATCTTAAGATAAACCAACATTTTACTTCTACTAACACAAGTCATAAAATAAGTCTATTCTGAATTTTAATAGCTATAAAACTGGCTATAATATTTAATTGATTATGTTACATGGAAAGGTAATCATTTTCCATGTTCATACGTCAATCATAAACGTTTCTCTGTTACTTTATATAACATTCATCATTGATAAAATCTGGTGCCGACAATCATGTATATAAAAAAAAAAGAAAGAATCAATGAATGAATGAAGACGAAGCTTTTGATTGAAACATAGTTTATTCAGTACAAGAATAACATCTGTGCAATAAGATTGATTTGTTTTAGAAGCAAATAATTATATTTCATTGTTGTTAGATTTTAAACTAAGAACAAAGGGAACGCGGTACGAAGATGATTTAAGCTTGTCATCCTATCTCGATTAGTTCTAATTTCAACAACTATTCAATTATGATTATTATGTTCTTGTGCTTACTCTTAATCTCGTATATTTGAACAATTTGTCAGGTGAAAATGTCAGTTAACCATTGAAATTTGATGAAGCGAAAATGAATATCTCTTATGTTGTTTCTTTTTGTTGTATTGTGAAGTATCCAACATACACCATCCATTATGATCATGTCAAATCGAGGTTAGATCAAAAGGTATACTAGTTGTTTCACTAATCGCTTTTGTGATGTGTGAACGTGTCGACAAAAATGGACACGCGCTCACGTATATACCCTTTGTCCATTGACAAAAAAGCAAAATTGAGCAAATTATATCAAGAGACACAGACATACAATGGTCGAATGAACAAATTTTCCTGTATGGCTGCGACGATGTATGAGTGTGTGTGTATGTGTTGCTTTTCTAATCATTCAAGCAAAAGAAGTAGAGAAAATGCTCATCATTATCTCTTTGCTAGATGTGTGCTTGTCGACACCCTTAAGCTAATCACAACATAGAACGACTGGCAGTAGATTTCTATCGAAAATTAATGTACCATGTCGTGTCGTTGACATACTCAACAATGTATATATCTCATCCTTGACGATTTACGCAGCACGATTTAATAATAATAATAACAACATATTGAAAATGATGAATTTGTTAGATTTTTCTTTCTCGTTTTCGACCCGTGCTATGTGTAAATTTTTGTTTATAAAAAATGACGTAAGACATTTTTTTCAAAAGTCATGAGTCAAAAAAATGAAAAAAACTTGCTTTATCTCTTCGGCTTCTTTACTCCCTTGTTGTCATCGGGGTAATCGTGCAAGTCTGCACGTAGACATAAGAGAAAGAAAGTCGAATCGGTTCTTTTTTTTTCAAGGCATCTAAGCTCTCTCTTCATCATATGCTGTCTTACAACAATAAACTGTCAGAATGATTGACGTCGTCTTTTACTCTTACTTTTTTCGACTCAACATATACACACACATACAACATTCCAAACTGCGTAAACATCACCGTGATGGAGGGTACCTCTCATGTATATATATTTTAACAACTACTTATTTTTTTTCTTCTGTCTTGACTCATTTTCATTATGATTTTCATATTAAGTGAGTAGTAGAATTAGGTATAATATTCGAGAGTGCAGGTGTTCGCTTCAAGTCAACTAATTGGAGATGACGAGTGAAATAATGATATAGACTTTTCCTACTCCATTTCATTTCCGGAACATGCGCACTTTTTTTTATCCCATAATTGTTCGTTTTTTTTTGATACTTTGCTACGAATGATGATGATGATGTGTGTGTGTGTGTGTATGTGTGTATATCTGTCTTCCGTTTCTGGTGTCGGTACTTTTCCTTTTTCCCCTATGAATGTCTATTTGTTTGTTTGCGAGTAGCGGAAGCAAAGTCGATCGACTCTCATGATAACTGCACTACATCATATAAGCAAAAACAACATCATCATCATCATAATCATCATCGCGAAAATGGATGATTATCAGTTTGTAACAGCAGTATATCTGGCAAATAAACACTTATAAAGAAATTTGCATAGATCATACTCGTTAGATTATCTTCCTTGTCTACTTAAAGTAGACTCATCATTTTTGCAACGACAATGATCAATCAATATAGTTATACAAAGACTATAAACAAAAAAGACTCAATTGCACATATACATATATATATATATATATATATAGATGTATATGTATATGTATATATATTGAATCTGGTTTAAATCAATGACAGTTGTCGTTCGTTGGAGACTTTCTTTTTTTCCTTCTTCGTAAGAGATTGATGCCAATTAGGATGACAATATAAACGTAAACATCTTTTGAAGATGAATAAATATCAAATGAAATATATTTAGAAAAAAAAAGGTCAAATTTTTTTTTTTGCTTTCTATTGGTGAAAATAGAGAAGTTCTGTTTTACAAACATTGGCTGTTAGATGAAGGAAAGAAAGAAAGAAAAACGAAAGAAAAAAGAATCAATTTTCTTCTCTCGTTCCGGCCAACCATGTTGATAGGAAGCTGCATCAACATTGGTCCAAAAAAGGAGAAAAAATAATGAACACGAACACCTCCTTCTGTATGCAAATAGAAGAAAAAAAAAACGTTCGAAGAGAAGAGATGCGCATCGTCTTTTGTTGATCAAACAGCCTGTTACTTCTGACACATCGCCATAGAGAAAAGAAGAAATAATACATTATTACTCTTCGCATTTCAAATTTTTCAGAAAAAAAAGTTACGAGATGACAAACGGTACCGAACAACAGCAACAAGTTTTTCATAGTTCATTTTCCATTCGAAGTGTACTTGGTGAAGATGATACGGTAATCTTTCAAATATAAAAAGAATCAGAGGAAATAGACATATACATATTCGAATTTCTGCTCTTTTCTTTACATCTTTTAGAAAACAAATATTGAGAAATTATCAAAAACAGTTTCCTTTTACACATCTATGCAAGCAACAAATACCCTGAAACGAATTCGTGATGATAGTAACGATGAAAATGAAAATGACATATCACCAAAAAAACGTTCAACTCATATTCACAATGAATCTGAAGATGAAACTGAACATCATCCTCATCACCGACGTCATCATGATGACGATGTTGATATTGGTAGTACATCTCCACCAATATATAATTCTGACTATGATGAAGATGAAGATATTGAAACGGAAGAATCCAATTCGCATATGAAATCTACGAAAAAATCTTCACCATCTATATCCAGTGAATCATCATTGGATCATGCATCTGGTTCCGATGGTACTCACAGTCGAACTACTATTGTTAAAGAAGAAAAACAAGTTTCATCATCATCGTCATCATCAACAACAACAACAACAACCACAACACCGACAACACCAGCACCGAGAAATAAATATGGTGTTAAACCTGCCTATTCTTATAATGCATTGATTATGATGGCTATACGTTCATCAGCACATGAACGTTTAACCTTGAATGGTATATACGAATATATAATGAAATCTTTTCCATACTATCGTGAAAATAAACAAGGTTGGCAAAATTCAATTAGACATAATTTATCATTAAATAAATGTTTTGTTAAAGTGCCAAGACATTATGATGATCCCGGTAAATAGAAAGAGAGAAAAAGAAGTAGTGTTTTCTTTTACAAATTTTTTGAGAAACGAAAGCAAGATCTTGTTTTATTTTCTTGTCTTCGTTTAAGGTAAAGGAAATTATTGGATGCTTGATCCGTCAGCTGATGATGTTTTCATTGGTGCCACAACGGGTAAACTTCGACGTCGAACATCAACATCAAGAAATCATCGTTTAGCAGCATTTAAACGTGCTGGTTTAACACATCCAAATCCATTCGTACCAACATCATTTCTTTCACAACATCCACATACAAGTTCATGGCCATATTCTGCCGCTGCTTATGCATCTGCAGCAGCAGCTGCTGCTATGTGGTCGGCATCATCGTCAACAGTAGCAGCTGCATGCCAACAACAACAACAACAACAACAGCAACAGCAACAACAGCAATTTTTAAATGCTCTAAATTCTCATCCACACCATCCCAACAATTATGTTCTAGCAGCCGCGGAAGCATTAAGACATCATCAAATGCCAACAAATCGATCGATTTTAGCTGAACATTTACTATCTACTAGTTCAATTTCACCCAATAAAACGAGGTCAGTGTTGTAACATTACATGAGTGAATGGAATTTCTCTCTTTTTTCTTCATGTCTGTATGTTTTTTTTTGTTTCCAGTATCATATATAAATATATATATATATATATATATTTGTATGGCGAGGAAAGATAACATTTCTTTGTTCGCTTATTTGTTTGTTTGTTTGTTTTTTAATTCTTCGTTTTTACCCTTATTTTCTGGATTTGTCAAAAAAAAATAACAAATATTCTTTTTTCTTCGTTTTTTTCTCTTTTCAAAACAAAAAAATAAATTTATCAAGCTGCTGCAAATACAGATATGATCTTTTTTTTCAGTTAGTTTTGTTTTTACTATGACGAAAGAATAATGGAAAAAAAATTAGAAGGACATATAAACTTCTCTCTTTCATCATCCATTCCAGCTGTCGCTTACATCGTATAAACATACATTTGGCATTAGTATTTCTCAATTTGTCGTCATTTATGTTTTCCTATGAATACAATAAAAAGAAACAAAACCATCAACATGGACTATCATACGTTTGGTGCATCATTATTATAACAAAGTGTTGTTTGATCGTCGACAGCTTGTTCTATCTTACAGATTTTTTTTCAATATTAATTTGAGTAGATACAATTTCAATATATAACTGAATATATATATATATATATATATATATATATTCTGATTGAAATTTACTTTGAATCAATTTTACTGTTTAAGGATCAACAAATTTCATTTTAGTTGTCGATCATATCTGATTACAATTGTTCAAATAGTAGCATATGTTGTTTTGTTTTATTGAAACAGTTCATTCGGATTTAGATGAATACATAGATAAAGATACATGTCTCTCTATATATGTATATTTAAATCAAGATTTTGTTGTCTTGATTGTAGAACAAGAATCGAAAACCCTTGATATATATATATATATATATAGGATAGATGATTGCCATAAGCAATAAATAAGATCAAACATGTTGAACGTAATCATTTGTGACCCACGGCTGGAATAGTCGGCAACATAACAATAACTAATGAACAAAATGTCGGCCTCTATGTGACAATGAGTCAATCTCCTGCTGAGTATATAGAAAACGTTAGATCCGCTCCGTACTCAAGGACATAATCATACAAGCAATTTGACTTTTGCTACACTTGAAATCTTTTCGTTTTGTATTTCTTGTTCAAAGAAAAACTTATTCTAAGTGTAATCAAATGAGTATCAATTGTCAACATATGTATATTTGATTAATTCTTCATATTCGTGTCTTATTTCGTTGTACTGAACAATTGCATAAGATGTAATCTTTTGATGATTGGTTTTCATGAACAAATAGAAACGATAATCATCAATTTTAGTGTATATGTATACATATATATATATACATACATGTATGTTCGATGAAGACAAATAAACGAACAGAAGAAGAGAAAAGAGCAAAATTGAAATCCAATTCAAATGCAAACGATGTAGAGAAAGAGCAAAACTAAATAATCTATCAAGTGGTTTGAGTTGTATGCTTGTGTTATTTTTATTCTTGTATACATCTTATCAACAACAAAAAGAAAAAGACGAAGATATACATGTATATATATATATATATATATATGTATGATCGAGTGGCTTTCACGCAACGACAACACTTCGAAATGCTGCGTATAGAAGCAAATTAAAAAGAAAACACAGACATACTCTCCATTAAATCACTATAGGTGACTTTAGCATGTGCGTTTCAATTGAACGAAGCTCTACATAACAAACGAAATACGCCGCATGCGTCTTACATTAGCATACATGAGAGATTTTTCTAAATTAGAATATCAACATATTCTCTAACAAATAACATAGATAGAAGAGAAACTATCTGCTAATCTTTTCTACTAATAAATAAACATACAATAAGGAAATGGGCGTGTATGTTCTTTAGCAAATGATGATGATGAAGTATATGAAGCAACAGCGGGGGAATGAGTAGTGTACACGAAGCAACAGCTAATTCCTTGGATATGAGCTTGTTAACACACACACACACACAGATATACATGCATGCACACTATATTGATGATGGTTAAGTACACGAATACAAGGGAAAATAAACATTAAAAGATGCACAAGTCGACAAGTATCTCTATTGATTGGCCAACAAATAATTTGTCAAATAATCTACGCCCAACAGATAAATCTGTTTACGGTGTCAGTATGTTCGAGAAAGGCACTGATGGTGTGGTTTTTGCACGTTTATTTCATAACATAATTTACGATTCTTTTTCCAAGTTGCTTATATGAGATGCATAAAAACAAAGTTTCCTTTCGTTTGTGTTTTTCTTTCGAATACAATACGTAAGGAAATGAAAATGTTCCGATTTCATTTGTAAAGTTTATCTATCAATCAGAATCAAAGAAAATTAACGATTATATACCAGCTAAAGTTTATACGATTATCAGATAAAAGCGATCCATCTTGCTTTTTTCGAATAAAATGTCAAGATCAATTGTATTAGATTTCTATTGGATGGTTATATTTGTAAACATCTCAAGAATAATATTTCCTTTTTCTTCTTGTGTTTTCTTTCCGTTTCTTTTTTTCCTGCATATGTATACATACATATATGATATACATCTCTCTTATGAGTTTCCTTTTAAAAAAGTGTGGCCCGGAAGCGTTAGTATTTTTTTGTGTGTCAGATTTGTCGATTAGCAGAATAAATGCTGATGGAGATATGATCTAATGCGAGCAGACAATGAAATGTTGAGCCAACTCGTGCCAAGTGATGGATGCCAGAGCAGAAGTAAAAAAAAACGAAAAGAAGCATGTATCAAACATAATAGCAGACACTAATCATTAGTCGAGTCGATTAGCACTGCTCTGCATATATAACATTGATGGCAAGAAAAAAAGTCAAAGTAATTAAAGAGTAAACAAACAAATAAGACTCTTTTCTTTTCTGTCAAGTTCGATAGATACGTAGATAGATCATATTTCGAGATAAGTATGACCTAATTGATAGTAAACGAGAAAAGCTCATTTTTTTTAATGCTTTCCTCCTTTCTTTCTTTATTAGAGAATATAAGACAACAATCAAACAAACAAAAGAAAAATGAAACTTCCTATAGACATATTATTAGAGCAAAAAGTTTATGAAACTAAAATAGAAGTAGAATGATGAATTGATGAGTATATAAAAATACTTAAACAAAAGAGGATACTTACATAGATAATCTTCCAATAATGTGCCAACGGCAAACTACAAAGAAAGAGAGAAGAAATTTATTTCTTGTTATTATTACCATAGTTGCTATCTATTCATCAAGAGTGACGCATCCGACAAGTTCTCAAACGTCTTTGACTATGTATAAAAATTATATCGGTCATGTTGACCAAATTATGAAATACGTGATATCTAGAGTAAAATTCATTGAGAACATGAAAGATTTTCATTCAAATAAAATATTGAACATATTAGTATACATATACCAATATTCTAACTCGAGATAGTTTCATTGTAATTTTTTGTTCTAGCCGAAATATGTATTACATCGTCAACGATAAGGAGAAGTGTACGAACAACATTTAAAAGTATAGAGTTTGTCGAAAAATCGCAAGAATAATTCGTTAAATCTCTAGAAATTTAATGATATCGAAATGGATCGAATGTAAATTATACTTTCAACCGCATACTCATGTACAACAGATAGAATCTGTACTTGAGATATAATCTATTGGTACGACGATATTGGATTATCAAATTTTCTCTCTCATGTGGATGTTAGCAGAATTCAAGAAATCCGATTGATACGACGCAGACAATCATAATCGAAACAGAACAACTAATTGCACTGTTTATATTTTTCTATTTGAACTTTTAAAGTCGAGTCAACTTAGTAAGTACAATAGTAGTAGTAGTGTAAAGAAGTGGGGCTCTTACGTATTGTATAGTAAAACGAATTCTACTATACTTTATAGATACGTGTATAAACTTTTACAAAGAAAATATTATCAAAGATAAAATTCCGATGTATATGTACAATATTTAAAAAAGAATACATAGCCTATAGTGTCACAGTGTAAATACAAGTTATGCAAATGTCTTTCGGGTATTTGAAAACAGCTGTTGACGGCAATTAGAAACAAATTGTTTTATTGATACGTGTAGATAAACTAAGGAAGATTCTTTCAGTACATGCATATGAACATTGGAAGAGGATATTTTTATTTAATCTAATTGTTTTTCTGTTACCAAAAATTTATTTTAAGAATCCAATTTCGACATACATCGTGTTTTAAATTGTACGCAAGATTTTGAAAAATACAATTTCTTTTACAGATTTCATATAGTATGAATTCTAGTGATTCTCTATGAAACGTGAAATTTCGAAGCAATCTAAAGTATCAACTACTGTAATGGATCACTGTTGTTTTTAGAGAACTCAATATGCAACGATGGTTTCACATTTCTTTTTTGATGAAGATTTGGCCAACGAAATCTGTTAGAAACACGATGATAGTTCCTACAGCGAATAGAAACGTGTGCATACTTATACATTTGAAAACGATATAAACTTCGAATGCTAAAAGAATACATCAAAATTTCCACTGTTATTAAGAAGCTCAGACAAAATAAATGAACATTTTCTGTCTATATATAATGAACACAGATGATGTCTGTAAAAATTAGATAATTTCTTCATCACAAAGTTTGATTTCATATACTTCTAGAGTAAAATAACAATGAACTTCATTAAATGTAGTTTTTCATGAATAAAAATAACAAAACAATCTTAAGACAAACTATGAGTTATCTACAGTTTTCTCTCAATGTTCGATTCGATGCTGTGGCAGTTTAAGTTACTTACGAAGTTGATAACTAACGATTCATTTTCAGTTTTTCTCTTCATATCTAAGACAACAAACTGATCAGGTATAGTTTGATAGTATAAGAATACATATATCCTCGTTTTTCAATATGCGCTGATTGTAATTAAGCGAGATACTCATTAGAGTCACTGGACGGGCGCCACAACCCAACCTACTCAATGGAAGATCCCAAACTTTTGGTTGTGTGTCTTCAGAGAACACTTTCTGAATAATGTTTGAAAACAATGCTTTGAACAAAATCGACTTGGTGGATCCAGAGTTAGCAAGATTTAACGTGAAATGTCAGTAGCTTTACCTAGAAATCTTCAAAATAGACTTTTTCTTAATCAAACAAGTCGATTTCCCTAATACATCATTCATACATGACGATCGAAACCCATCACGAAAAATTTACGAGTTTGAATCAAGCAAAGGTCATTCTCGTTCGCCTAAAATGACTCATTTCAACTGTTCTATGACATTCTCAGCAATTATCTCAAAGTTTAACGAATATAAGGAACTGGTTGCGCCAACCACATTGCTTCGTGATCCACTACACTAACAGGTAACAAGAAATAGATGATGATCGAGAAAATGACTGAACAGCTAACTAAAATTGTGTTTTCATGAAAATTCATTCAAAAGATCATCATATTCTAGGCGGAAGTTATCTAAAAGGTTACGAATTTTTTCTTTTGAATAAAAGTGGATGCGTCATTTGATGCAATAACTTTCGTGTCAGTTTGTAATATCAGTTGAGCGCAGTCTTCTCTCGCACTAGGTCATGACTCTCGTTCAGTGCCTCATAAGAGTGTGTTGATTGATGAAAAAATCGAGACAACGTACTCATACAGATTCGTGATGTCCAAATTTTTCGAAACATTTAAAACTTATCTACGAGTTCAATAGTCAGATTCATCATTTAACATCGATTGACATACGGTATTGTCTCTATGCAAAGACATGTTCTGTTGGGTTGACACTCTTAACGCAGATACATTAAGTACTAAGCTAGATTTTGCTAACAAAAACAGCGCGATATCTTGAATCAGATGAGATCTATCAGGCATGCATGTTTATTCATCGGTATGAAAGCCAATAAAACACTCGATTAGTTTTACAAATCAATTTCCAGCTGTATTGTATACAAGAAGTTTTTTCTTATGAATTTTAATACGAACGAGTTTCCTCTTTAAAAAAATATCTTTCTCATAAGAGAACTCAACGTGCATTATTATCTGCCTATGTATAATATCATTGGTTAGATACATACGAATTCTTCGGCATTGACTTGAATACCAGCAATTTTTACTCGAATACTATCATCTGGTTGAATCACAAGGTCCTAGAAAGAGTCGAATGTACCGAAAAGTATATTGCAAAAACACAAGTAGGATTACTTACATCATCTTTTTTTCTATAACACGGTGGATTTGCGCTTGGATCATATTCCATATCACTTGGAATACTCTAAAATAGATTCATGCTTATTACAGAGAGAAAAAAGAAGAGGATTCACAATTCTTACACGACGCGAAATAAAACATGATAATGGACCAATTTTACAAAATACACCCATCTTAAGAAAAGAGAAAATCCTTGTCGAAATATGCTGTTACAATATGTATGGGAACATTTTACTTGTGACACTTGTGTGATAATAGCTTCGACAACTTCATGTTTAAATGGTCGAAAAACAATAGCATGATATTTGACAGGAAATAAAACGTAGCCACGTCCTATTAATCAATTATTTCTTTTCTAAGATGAATGAATTTATAGATCTTTTTTTACCAGGTTGAATTTTACCGACACCAATATTATCTATGGATGTGACTGCAATAACATAGCCGAATCTATTCGAATACAATTGTAGGTTCTTTTTTGTCGATAGAAATCAACAATTATGAATAACTCACCTTCCTTTACATTTTCCTTCAACTTCCTGAAATAACAAGCGTCGAACTGTTTTTATAAGTTGAGGACCGAAATGACGTGGATGAAGTAAAACTTCATGATCCAAACTAACCTAAATAATCAATAAGAATTGTTTTATTCTATTCCATTTCGAATCGGTTTACTCACATGGAAGAACATATTAATTATTCGATTTTTGTTATTTTATTTCTCTACGTTAGTCTAGTGAAAGGTAATTTCAAAAGAATAGGAAAGCAATGTTAAATTCTAAATTGTGAACTAAACCAAACTGCTTTTCAATATACTGTATTGGCTTTTTCATTCTGCGTTCATTCATGCCCGTGTAGAGATGGCGCTAGTATACGTTACACTGTACTCTCATTAAAATTGCATACATATGATTTTCAAAGCAATCTAATTCACAAACATTTTGCTTATTTTTAATGATCTACTAATACATTTTTTTTCTCAATATCATATTCACCCAGGTCGAACGATACGGAGCGTTTAGTGGTCGCAGTTATACGGACCGTAA
The DNA here is from genome assembly GCA_900239685.1 of Rotaria macrura. Classification (NCBI taxonomy): domain Eukaryota; kingdom Metazoa; phylum Rotifera; class Eurotatoria; order Philodinida; family Philodinidae; genus Rotaria; species Rotaria macrura. Next base: position 33,754 of record OENT01000817.1, on the reverse strand, counting down.
CATCATTAACAAAGGGCCGTATTTTCACAGTATACGGCTCCGTATACGGTACTATTTCTGGGCACAGTAATAAAGGATCGTATCCTGTGAAAATACGGCCGTGTACGGCCCTATTTTGATGATGTTACGGTCCGTATAACTGCGTCCACTCAACGGTCCGTAACGGATATCCGTTTTGATTAACTTGGGCAGATAGAATGTAGATGAGAAAAGTATCTATATGCTAACATCTTGGCTCATTTTCTTTTATGGTATTCAATGGTTTCAAATCTTATTATTGTTTACGTTGATTCTGAATTTCATATAAAAATTCGTGACTCATCATGATTTCTAAATCTTAGTGATGTTGATTTCTTTTTAAGTCTTCATCAATACTAACAGAAGTACGTCATTCATACTAGTAAGATAAACAAATCATATCATGTATATATCTTCTCGTCAATGGTAAGATAATCTACCATAATAGTCTACAACTTATATTTGTTATCCACCAGTAAACATTTTGCAATGTATGTATGACTCTGTGCTACGGAAATGTTCTTTTAGCAGCAGTGTACCGATGAACAAAATGCTTCCATCAAAGAACTCATGTAAACGTTCGTCTGAACTCTAAGAAAATTCATATATTCTAGACTAGTACCAATGCCAATGTTAGCATTAAGAAATCTGTGCAGCTGATAGTTGTACGAGACAATGAATGTCAGGAGATCTGAAATAAATCAGTTAATGGCTTATTTTCAAAGTTAATTCTTCTGTGTAGTCGAAGAAAGTTGCTGTCAAGTGTTTTTCGAAGTAGAAAGTAACCTTTTCGCGTATGCTAGATGTGCCATGTTTCGGCGCTTATCAATTAGTGGACGCAGCTTACTCATTGGTTGTCTGGAAAGAGAGCGCGATCTACCGAAATCTGTACTACTTAATGTTGCAATAAAACTTGGTGCATAACTCGTCATGTACGTATCTAAGAGTTTTCTAAGATTCTTTTTTTCTTGTTTTCGACTTCTCACATTAGCCTATGGGAGCTTTTGTCGAATGAATCCTTTGAACATATCTTTAATGACCGAATTCCATTGAATTTTTACCGTTGATAATCATAGGTGAGCTGAAAATATTCACGAGTTCACAGACAGTTAAATGAAGTCCAGTTTAGTTTGGTTTTCAACGTTAAATTAGAGTCTTGCAGGACAACTTTAACTCATCCTAACCTGTCGTTGCCTACTGAACAGGGTAGGTGTAGGGTTCAAAGTTCATAGGGTAGGACGGGTTTAGTTTAGGGTAGAGTAAGTATATTAAAAACAAATAGTGGGGGTAAAATGAATGATGAGTTCACATAGATAAAATGTTTATAGAGCTGAACTTAATATACATTTTAAACATTTTTGTCAAAAATAGGGCGAAATTTAAGTAGTGATATTGTTAATGATATTTTATTTTTAAGAAACTTTCGAAATATTAAACAATTTTGTATGTGATACTCGTTGAAAATCAATAAAATATGCTGAAACATATTGAAGAAAAACTTCATGTTGAATTTTCCTTAAATTTGAAAGTCCATAGGGTAGGCTAGAACAAGGTTACGAAGTCTATAGGTTAGGGTAGGATAAGGATACAAAAACGTCGTAATCTGCAAGACTCTACGTCACACGTGTGCCTATGTCGAAGATTGCACATACTTTTCAGGTGAATCCGCATTTCTATCCTGAATAGATATTTGTTTTATCCGTTCGGTTTTAGGTAATTGCATATTTTGAAAGGAAAAATATTCGTTGAAATAAAATAATTATTGAGAAATTTGATGCATCTTTATCAAGATTGAAGTAAAAATCAAGATATTGTCTTGTACGATAACAATGATGCAAACACTCAAAATTTCTGAAGTTTCAATCACGTTTTTCTTGAAGAACTTTATTCAACTAAAGGAATCGATAGAATCACTGACGATTTTCAGAATGTATACAAATTTTGTGATTCGCATTTACAAATGACAATCGACTTGTTGCAAGTTATAGAAAATTAGATAATTCACATATTCAATAACCTGAACGTAAACCAAATCATGTTGATATTGTTCATGTAAATCGCTCGAAATATTCATTCGTCAGTAGTTGTCCGATGTAGACAAGATCTCTGTCTTGACTTCAACCGATTCTATTAGCAATTTTATGACAACCAAGAACCATGTGAACAAGTTCTAGTAAGAGAGAGAATTCATATCTTCTAAAATATAAAAATCTTGCATTTCGACTCAGTTGAAATTGATCAGACGTCATCTGAATGTTAAGCGACGTTCATAAATATAATTTAACATGAATTTGCGCTATTAACTCCGTTCAAAATGTATTCGTCAATGTACAAAATTTCCTATTCTATGTCAAAGCTATGCGTCGCTAAAATATGATTTTTGCTAGACTCTGAAATATTCTTGAATAGTTTTCCTCTGTTACAGATAATAGAGATATGAGTTCGATTTGTCAATTCTACACACTTGATTCGACTATCAGATCATTTCTATGTTAGTTTCTTTGTTATACTACTCTGTAAACCTTATCAATAGTCAAGTTATATTGCAGATACTGCAGAGTATATTGTCTGTTTGAGAGTAGTAATCGTGTTTCTGGTTGCGTCAATAGCATCTATCATTAATACAATAGTCGTGTCATATGAAATCTTTGTTAAAAACACGAGAAAATTCATTATCGAGAAATAGACACAGAATTTGTGTGCTCAAGATCTTCAATAATCAATGCAACTAATACGTAATTCTTCTTACGTTGAATTTGGAGAAAGTTCATCCAAACACTTCTTCATAGTAGTGTCAAAGTTGAAAATTTATCATCAACAGATATAGTGTTGAAGCATTGATCTAGGCATAATATTTCTAGTGGGTGTTGTTGAAAGAAATTCACATAATTCTAGCCAGATGGACGGCACCAACTAGCATTCTATCATCATTCAGAGCGTGTATATACGATTTATGCTCAAGAATCGTTTTGTTTTAAATTTATTTTCGTAGAAATCCAGCGCAACGGAAGTAGACTCAAAAATTTGACTGATAAATCATGAAAGTAATCAGCTAACCTTAATTTGCCTTGAAATAATTGCAAAAAAAACTTCAAGGATTCATTTACAATTGTTTTCTCGTGATCTGACCTGCATATTGACTAGTGGTGACAGCTACATGAAGAAAGAAATTTGTGAATATTATATGCGCATATCAATGGTAAGACTAACTTGGAGGTGGATGAAACGAAATAATGGATGCAATAAGAAAATGTTTAATAAATTTGTTTATTTCTTGCCTCTTGTAAACTGTCAGTTTGGTCAGATGTTTTCTCTTTAATCTAACACTGCAATATCTCTTATCTTTTCAGGGACGTATTAAATGAATTGTGCACGATAAAATTTGAAGAAAGAGGATGAGAAAAGGTCGTCTCCTACTCTTTCAAGATGTAAAGACGTGCAAAATTAACTAAAAAACAATCTTACTTCACCGACAGATTTCTATCGTAGATCGAGTCGTTTTGCTTGATTGTACAGAAATCATTATTCTTCTTATTATCATTTGTTAATATCTTATCAAGTCTTTATACGATTTCCTTTAGATCTATTGTAAAGTAATACATTTACCATTAATGGATTACTATTTGAGTAAATTGCCAGGTATAAAGAAGTTTGACCTTTGTTTAGAAAAAATAACAATTTAATATTTGTCCTATAGGTATTGGTGGCTTTACCGGTCCACGACATTTTCAAATCATGAAGAATTTGTAGACTATCAAATCTATTACCGTCTCTTGTTGCTAGTAGTATTTTTCGTTTTAGTGCACCCTCGTTAGCATTATTCGGCGGATCCGCTTTGATCTACTGTCTTTATATAACTGATTGGAAAGTAACAAATGCTAGAATACCATTCTATGGACGTAAATTCGATGAAATGAAACGTGCAGGTTTGATTGACAAACACGGACAGAAAGCTGTTGATGAAGGAACTGCATCTGAAGATTAGAGTACGTAGGAAAAAGATAAAATTTTCACAGCTTCTATTATTGTGATTGTATGCTGACATTTTAGTTTTGGCATTTGAAAATGAAATAGATCCACAAGAACGGTCAATCAATCATAGCTGTAGAGTGACATATTCAACTGATCCCTTGGACCATTTTTTTTCTTTGAAATAGAAAAATTACACTTTCTTGCATCCATCCTCGAAGATTTCTATCTTTTCTTTCTAATTTCTTTCTGATTTTCAGATGAAATAAAAACAAATAGAATGAATCTCTATGATATATTGAAGTTTGGCTATGAATATCCGGCTTTGGTAGCTGCCGTTATTCTTGGTGTTGTATTATGGTCGATGGTCATTATGGTTGCAATGAATGGTGGTCGCAATAGTGGTAAAAAAGCTGAATAGAACAATAGTCACTATGTTGTCTTCTGAGAATTATCTTCGTGCTAATATTGGATTTATTATTTAATGTTCATCTGTATTGGTGTCAATGTATATTTTAATCTTATATACTATACATTGTACGTTGCTCTTTTAGAAATAATTAAAATTTTTATTAAAGCAATTTTTGTTTCTTTTGTTTTTATTAGTATCGAGTACATCCTTGAGCTGAGTTTAGAGATTGTTTATTGAGATGAATAATTATAGGGTGATGGTTGAGCCATGTTGGGGATGGACGATGGTTGTAATTGATGATTATAAATTGTTGGTTGTACCGCGTATGGGTTGGATGTCGGTTGTGGTTGCTGATTATAAGGTGTTGATTGGATCATTTGATTGTTAGAATTTTGTTGCATTGGCAGCTGAAGTGGATTTTGAGAACTGAACATAATATTTGGTGGAATTGTTGATTCAAAGTAACCGAGACTACGCATATTTGGTTGTGGAGGATAAACTAGTGTTGTTGCCGCTGGTTGTTGTGATTCAACAGGTGGCATTGTTGTTGCTGGTTGCTGTTGTTGTGAAGAGTATTGCTCATATGGAACAAACGTTTGTTGTGGTGGCTGTTGTTGTGAAGAGTACTGCGCATATGGAACAAAAGTTTGTTGTGATGGCTGTTGTTGGTCAGAGTATTTTTCAAAAGGAATCAAAGGTTCTCGCCGTTGATGTCGTTCTTCTTCACCTCTACATTGTTTTTCAGGTGCTTGTAATCGTACGATTCTAAATACGATGCATTGGTTAGAACAGATAATTGTTACTTTCCCTTATACTTAGATCGTGTGATTGGTTTTGATTTTTCTAGATACTTTTCTTTATGTATAATACGAACTTTTTCCGGTGGTATTTCAATTATATTCTCGATAACTTGTGGTGGAGGACGACGAACAAATACCCGTTCAATTACCTTAGGTTCAGGTGATTTAATACGATGATAAACTCGTTTAATCTTGGGTGGTGGCGTTGGTAATCGATAGACTATAATATAGCTTTATGCAAATTTATTGTAGAATAAGGTTTTTTTATTTCATATACTCTCTCGAAAATGTCGATCGCTGATGCGTATAACACCTAATGGTTTACTTAAACCGTCTACATCATCATCACCTGATGAAATTTGAGTTTCATTGTAGACATCTCGACAACTAGATCCCATTGATGTATAAAACTTTTGTTTGTTTTTAGGAAAAACAAGATTCTGATTTATTGTAGTGGTTGGTTTTTGAATAACGGGTCGTTCACGTGTTACCAATCGACCAACATATTCGTAGTCCGATCGAGCAGTAGATCTAGAATGAAATATAATACTTATTCTTAAGACTTGATATAATAAAATTTTAGACAATCTACATACTCTGATTTCTTCGTTTGACTCGGTTGGCTTGAAACCGTCGATGAAGATCGATAAGAATGTGTCGAACTCTCCATAACGTTAAGAAAAATGAAAACGATGAACAAAAAAAGGATATGAATGATTTGTTCACGTTCGTCAGTATAAATCACATTTTAAAAAAAATAGGACACCCTGACAAGAAGGTCGTATGTAGATACGGTCGATCGAACAGCATGATGTAAAATCACTGTACATCAATGTTGCGTTTTTTTTATACAATGATGAATTATATTAGATTTCTTTTCTTTTCCAGATAAAAAAAGATTGATTTTAACTCAAGTACTTATTTGTTATCCACTAATTAGTGGTCGATTATGGTCTGATTAATTATTGATGCCGTTGGTTGGGTAGGCCGTCGCATTTCAAATGCGGTAAAGTCTAGTCCCAAAACAGATGGACCAACAACGGCAACAAAAGAACAAGGATGATTATTAAAGGGGGGCGGCACTTGTTCAACGAAGAATAACTCTGCTCGTTATGAACAGATATCATCGCCATCACGTTTGTTTATTTTTATTCAAATCGAAGGCTATTGAAACTTACCTGATGCTCTTTTCATTATAGAAGTACACGTCCAACCAGGTGATCATCAAACCGATACGATTCGTCGTCGTCCGTCTTAATAAAAAACTATGTTCAAACGATGATGAATATTGCATGATAATGAACACAATCTATTGCTCCTCGATTATGATCATGCTATCCTAAAACATTGACGGATATCATAGGAATCGAACAATAAAATGCAATATGATCCACGTGTTCATTCGTCACAAAATATTCTCATCGCTTAATGCTATCTAATAAATATATATATATCTATATATTTGTTTATTTAATCAGCTATTTCTCTATTTTTTCTTTCGATCATTTGAATCAATATAAACAATTATCAACATCGATTGATTTTCAAAAAAAACCCTAGATTTCTAATTTTCCAGATAGCTACGATGTATTCATGTTGTCTTATGAAAAGAATAAATGCATCTTTCTATGTAAAATATCGGTAAAATATTCTAAAATCAATAAACGTATATTAATCAATTGTTGTTTAAGGCAATGTTTCTATTCATCGGTACAGTCTTTTACAGCTGTAGAACCTCCACCAAATAATTTACCAACATTTCTTACTAATGATGTTTTACGCGATCCAAAGAAAAGGTACTGAAAGATGATGTTACAATTCACACGACTACCTGTAGAATTTCGATCTAAAACGAACAAAGTTTGAAATATAATAAAGGAAACTAATACTAATATAATATCGAGAGGTGAAGATTGAAACAAAACGAGTTAATGAAAAGATTATCGAAACGAAAGAAAATAACCTTGAAGAACTATAATTTATTCGTCATTCGATATCATACTAACACTCTTCAATATTCACACTAGTTTTGCATTGCTCTCGTTCAATACAAATCATAAAACATGATGGAGTTATGTTCTCAACGTATCACATTGCATGTTCTTGACAATACCCGAGAATTCATAAGTTGTATTGAGTATGTTGCACATATACTTCGAAAAAAATTGATTCATATTAATTAACATAATGGAACTTCGCTCGTTAACATTATCTGTCAACGTTGCTCGTATTTACTAGAGTATATCTTCTTACAGAGGACTAGTTTCACTTTACATAGTGTACTTACGTATAATAATATTATGATAACACTGGTTTGTTCCGATTCAATCACAGTTAGTCGTGTGAAGGTTAATTAGTAGGATGCTGCTAGCATTGCCTTTTCTATGCAGTTATCTTTTTTCAGAGCTCTTGAACTGTATATGCCATATCAAAACATATCCTATGAAGAAGAATTAAAAGTTCGTCAATCAAAATTTTAACATTTTTATTATATATACTTTAATTTTTATGAATATTAATTATCTAGCTTAAACAACGTCAACTAGAAAGTCGATTTCAATCGGTTGCTAAAACACTTTTCTATGATCGAGCACTTCATCCATCTATAAGAAAATTAATTCGTGCAAACGATGTTAATTTATGTTCTATTCGAGATATTGAACGAGCTGTAATAATTTCATTTCAATTCTTGTGCATCGTAGAAATATATGATATATTATTTTAGTCAATAACAAGTGAATATTTAACATCATGTATCGCTGATTTAGGAAAAACACGTTCAGGTGATTTAGCCCTTGGTATTCCTAATCGATCGAATGCCAACGAATATTCGAGTAAGAAATCTTTGACTAGTTATACTAAGACGTCATTACTATTTACAGCATCGAATGAAGACAATCACATGATGTTGGTTCTACCTATTGATGATGTTGATTTATATAAGAAACGTGATCGATTAATTGTTAAAGTAAATTATTCTTATTTGTCGTTTTCAAAGAATCGACATTTTTACTCTTGAAATATATTCAGCATTATCATGAATTCCTTCAACAAGAAGTAAAAGATGTATCTAATACAGAATTTGTTTTACATCATTGGCGACCGATTCGTATTTACACAAATAAAAAAGATGAAAAAATTGTTGTTATTGGCTATTTTGATCGAAAAGTGAATAATTCAGTACGACTGATTGATTACCGTTATCTTTCTATTATATGTCTTAATTTCATTTAATTCTCTATAAATAGCAACGTCAAGAAGCTAAAGAACGTTTATTAGCATATTTTCAAAATGGTCCAGGACGAGAATGTCAAATCGATCATTTATATTTCGAACGACGGTTAGTAAAATCTATGAATGCTGAAGAACTAGTGACTTGTTTTAAGCACGAAAAAGAAAAAACGCCTAAGTAAGATTGTATATTCTATCAGACAAAGTTATTTCTCATCTGTTATAACGAGTCATAGTTTAGGTAGAATGTATGACAAATCAAACAAGTTCGACAATACATGCGTATTATATATTTTCATTTGTTGTATTCGCTGAATTTTTACATAAAACTACTGATTGAAATTTTAACATAGATCTTACTTCTATTCCATTATTTTCAAGAGACTTTGTGAACATCACAGTATATTAGTAGTCATATCAAGTAATACATCGTTTGTGATTATTCGGATAATAATGATACAGAATGTATGCATGTCCTTCTATTAATTGTTTACAGATTTGAGAAAAAAACACAATAGTTCATTTTTGTATTACAGACATATTCGCTTTAAGTGTCACATGATTAAATATTTAAGAAATGATTATAGACTTGTATTTATAAAGAGATCAAATTTAATCAGAGTCATGCATTATTTTCCATGGTGTTTTTTTTTTCAAAAAATTTATTTCCATCAATTTAGACTGCAACGTTGGCCAATTATAATTAATGAAACATCGTATGAACTAATCATGAATGATAAAAATAAACCATTTCATTATGATTTTTTCGGCATGAAATTCGAACCAAATTTACAATCATTTGGAATAACAAATTTAACTGCATATGAATCTATTTGTACTGAAGTATTGAAATTATGTAATCTCGAACCAACATCCACTGTATTTCTTCAATATTTTTCTGATATTGGTTTGTTTTGATATTATAAGCTGCTTGTGAATGAGAGATTTTCTATTTCAGGTGTTTTACCATTGATTGTAAGTCAGAATGTTCATCAATCCTATGGTCTTGATCCTAGCCGATTCGCTGTTAATGCAGCAGAAAAAACACAGGAAAAATATCGTAATATTCATTTCTTATGACTTGAATGATGTTTTCAACGTTCAATTTACTTCTAGCTCATACACAAAATGTTCACTTTGGTATTTCTACTACGAAAGATGAATTTAAGAAAGCATTAATAAAAATTCAAGAAAATAAAAAGAATAATGCTTCATTAACATGCATTTTTGGACCAGCTCGAAGTGAACTCGATCGACAAGATTTACGGCAAAGTAATTACAATGAACGAACTTTATTTTTTTCCACTTCATTTTTTGAAATAGATAAATTGATTGTTAATGTATTACGAGAATGTGATTTTATTGATCGATTGATTATTATTAGTCGTGGTATTAACTCGTCTGTTCTTCATTCACTCTATAGGTAAGTCAATATTATTCAAAGAATAACTTTGAATTTCAATGATCAATTTCTTTAATTCGAAGTTTATCCGGTGGTGAAAGTACAACACACAAAGTATCTGGTGCGCCGTTTAAACCTGTAATTGTTATACCTTTTGATGCCAATCCGCGATCAGCACTATTGCCAGATTTTTTGATACTTTATGAACGTGATTAAATTGTGTTTCCTTTGTTGTTGTTGTTGTTGTATGTTCTATGAATAAAATTCAAACTTGATTGGTGGACTAATCAACGGCTGCTCAAGAAGTATTGACTTTCCTATTGAAATCCTTTTTTCTCCGATGATTGAAAGGTGATTGTTTAAAGTATTTACTTCAGACTATTGTAAATCGTCTACTATATTGAAAATTCAATATTTATTTCCTAGAATTAAGCTATTTAATGTAAATAATAAACATCAGAATTTTTTTGTGGATCAAACAAATCCATAGGTTCTTTTAAGGAACTCACAACGATTTTGGTAGAAAATAAGATCTGTAAGAATTAAGTCGTAGTTTTGGTACCTCCGTACTCCTCCTCTACGAAGATGCCCATTATAGACAAGTTGACATGACAGACCATAGTAACTGGTTTTGCAATTGTTCAATAACGTAGCTTTTATGAAATATGTGAGTTTCACATTTCAACTTCAATCGGGCTGCGTCTATGACATTTTCGACTTTTCATATAAATGTCAAAATTTAGATTCAAAAATAGAATACCAATCATATACAAACAAGACAAGCTGTTCATATGAAATTCTATGAGGAATTCTATTTCACATATTGTTTTAGATAGTTATTGTTTTCGAAAGATATATGGGAAAAGAAGTTTTGTGCACAATCGTCTTTAAAATGATTTCGATTTTGTCATCGATTCGTAATCAATATTCGAAGGTAGTTATTGGTCAATATCTTATCAAGATCGTATGTAACATTAAAATAGCATTTATGACGATCAAGACAAAGACCAATATCTAATGCTATGTTTACTATTATGTGTACTTTTGAAATGACCATAAATAAATACTTGAAGAAAACATGACTTTATTTTACATGATGTCAAAACTAAACGTACATGAGTAAGAAATGATTTTTAAAAAGATTATAATACAAAAAAAAGTAAATAATCTTTCAGGAGAAATTTTTTCATAATCAAAATACAATAACAACTAGTAATATTTTCATCTGTTATGTATCAGTGAAATTTGGCTAGTTGTTTATATGAATCAGAAATACTTAGTGGAATTTTCATTTCATTAAAATATTCTGCTTAGATAGACACACGTGTTACCGATTTGTTAGTTTTATATCATCGTTGGAACGAATCTTATGGTTAGTTGTGATCTTTTGTCGTACACTAGTAACATAATCAATAATTTGACATTATCATGTCTATGAAATGACAATCGTGCAGTCTTTACACACTTTTATTTGTTTATTCTTTTACATTAATATGACATATATGAGGATATAACTATCTTATTAACATCTTTCTTGTGGAAAAATACTCATCCATAGAATTCCCATCGAGAAGTAAACGATCAATATTGAATTAATCTATGCTTCGATGACAGAGATGTGGGGGATGATGCGCATACATACTAATACCTTAGAGCACACTTATATAACTGATTGAGAATAGAAAAAAATCATGTAGTTTATTTTCTGTCTAGTAGAATACTTAATGCGAAAAAGTTTCTACTAAATACTAGTTGATCGTGATAATTAGATAAGAGAAAAATTGTTCTATTTGTTGAAATGTATACAAACATCGTTTCAATTCTATTGAAAGTTACAATAAGTTAATATTGAATCTAAGCATTGAAATTCATAACATAGAAGTTTCTTAAAAATAAAACGTCAATGCAAAGTTAAAGCGGGTAGACATTTTTTTGTCAAGTGAAGATTTGTTCATATTTAAAATTATGCTTCAACTTGTAGTTAACATTTGGCTTTCTATAATTACAAACTACTATTCAACATGCCAGGTAACAACACGTGTCTATCGATCAGATATTTTCAAATTAAATCGATGGCTATGGTTTGTGCATTACAAACGTATTGTCGATGAACAAATGAAACGAGCAAAAAGATATTCCATTGCATTTACCAATAGTCGAACAATGTTCTCTGAAACAACTATTAATACATCGATGCTATTCAATAGTTCACAAAATACAAAAACTAGATTTAGACAACGACAAGTTTTAATCATATTTACAGCATCGATTAGTACTCTCATTGTTATATCGATTATAGTTGTATTCATTTTTATCTATATGACACACAGTCGTCCTTCACGAATTCATCAACAAATTCCTATTGAATATCTTAATTCTCACGATATGATCAATTATCTAGAAGAGTCACCATCGATCGATGCTCGGTCAGTAAAATCAATCAGCTCATTCAATTCAGCACAGTCTTCCAATGTATAAAAATTTTTATCCATAATATTAAATTATTCTTCTTTATCGAAAAAAAAAGAAGACAAAAATAAATTTTCTAAGAACTATTACTAGGATTTTTCTCGACCAAGCACATTGTGCGAATATTTTTTCTTTTTTCGTATATATTTCATTTTTTTTTCTTGTCTTCTGTATTTAATGTTGACTGAGATTCTTTGCCAGATATGGGATTCTTCATAACAGTTGATGGTGGTAATGTTGGCTTTGCCTGTGGTTTGGAACGTTCTCGTATGATTTCATTAGCTTCTTCTACTTCAGCGCTGATCTCTTCCGGTGTTCTTGATGATGAAGGCGCTTTATCAAATAAATTGGTCGCTTCTTCACGTATAACCTCAGCAATCGATCGCAGTCGTGGAGTAGAACTTGAGGAAGAATTTCGTACGGTCGTCGGTGTTGTTGTAACAGTAGATGTGGATGATTTATTTTTATACTTAACTTTAACTTCCTTACCAAGAATCTGATGTTGTTTTTTATTTTTACTAACTTTCTCATTAACGTCAATCCGTTTTTCTACCAAATGCTTCTCATTAGAATGTTTTGTTTGTTCATCATAATTCGGACGTGTCGATGACTGTTGATGTTGTTTGTCTTGGATTTTCTCGTTATCTAAATTCGATAATGGTGTTTGTAAAGGTGGTAATGATGGCTTTTTATACAAGCGTTTCATTGCTTCATCAACACGTCGTTCGGTGGCTTTGTCATCGGCACCTAATTTTGTTATGTGATTACGTATAAACTGCTTAGCACGATGTTCTTTCTTAGTTTTTAATTTTCGCTTTCGAGTTCGTTTCTTTTTGTCTTTTGCCATCGGTAATTTATCATCATTATCTTGTTTACAAAACGAGAATGTTGTGGGTAGTGGTAAAAGACAAATTGACTTTTTAGCTATTACTAAAATAGCATACCCCATGAATGATATTTTATTAGTCGTAGGATTTGTTCCGGATGATTTCTCAACTTGACTCGACAGTTTTGCTTTGTTTTTTCGTTTTTTTGATTTGTTTATAGTATGTTTTTCATTTTCATGATTATCCACAGTTTGCAATGCATCTGCTTTTTGTTGGATACGATTACTAAATAAAAACAAAAAAAAACAGAAAAGTTACATCTCGAACATCAGCTTTTAAAGAGAATAAATTTCACTAACCGTTGATTCAATCCACTCTTTCGTTGTTCTGATTGAAGTTGTTCCTGAGTTGGTATTGACTCTTGATTTTTCTTTAGAATTATTTTTGATTTATTCTCTTGTTGTGCTTCATGCATTTTCGATACACGATATCTATATTTCCATCCAACAGATTTGGTTGTATTTTTTACTTTTTCTTCAATAGGTTCACTAGGTTTCTTCTCGTTTGATTTTGACTTTGATTTCGACTTTAACTTAGAAACATGTTCTACTCGGTTTTGATTAACAGTCAACGTTGGCAAATCAAAGGTTATTCCAGTGTCTAATCATGGCAATGAAAAGAAAGAAAAGTTTTACCGGGGAAAATTTGCTTTCGTGATGAACATTTACCAGCTTGTTGTCGTTTTAAATCATCAAGTTTACGGCGAATACGATATCGATATCCCCAACCAACACGACGACCTACATCATTTACTTGACGTAATTCAGGATCAAGATTATTTTCACCTTTGATAGGTTCATCATCGTCATGTTTCGTAGTAGTACTCAATTTTTGATGTTCTTGTTCGAGATTTGGTTTAATTTTTTCTTGTTCATCATCAATGTAGTCGCCACTTTTTTTCGCTTCCATCATTTTATTGATACGATATCGATAACGCCAGCCAACTTTAGGCTTATTTTCCTAAATCATATGAAATAACAGACATATGAAATGTTGATTTCTAATAAAATGACATAAAAATTGAATTACTTGTGCGGGTTTTGTTGTTTGTTCGATTTTTTTGACTTCATCTGGATTGGAAGTCAATGATTTGTCCAAAGTACGTTTACGTTTACTATGTAAGTCCTTTGGTGTTTTATGTTTTATCGCTTGTAAACCTAATTTTAAACGTTCTTGATCTTTACGAATATTTTCACGTAATGAATCAATATAACGCGAAACACGATATCGAAATTGCCAACCGACACGAGGTTTATATAAGCCACGATCATACGATTGAACGATAAGAATCGGATCCATCGATTCGTCAAAAGATTTCATTCGACGAAATTCCGCTGCTTTATTGAGATCATCTTCACTATCGTCATTTTTCTCAGTTTTAATTTTCCGTTTCGATTTTAGTAAGTGTCGTTTAGGTACAAATGTTTCGGTAATTGAAACGGTATCGACAGTATCTTGGTTAGATCTATATGTATAAAGGAAGGGTTAATATTTACATACAGGTTTTTGGATGTGTTTTCTTTTTGATTATTCACCTGAAAGACTGAAAATGTTGTTTTAATGAAAATAAAAAGAATATGAGTTATAGGGGTTTGTGTGTTTTTTAAATTTATTGGAATCAAACTGAAAGATTAGGAATACAATAACGGGAAAATAGTTCAAATGTCGAGAGTGAAAATGTCGAAAGGCAACATGTCGAAAATGGCAAATCCTTGTAAAATATCTGATGAACAAAAACTTTCCAAGTTTCGATCAACAGAATACAAGAAGACACACGTGCATACAACGCAAGAGTGAGGGGTAAAGGTGAAATCTGTGATTAGGAAGGATTTAGATTTTCGGCATTCTACTTTCGAGAAGTTGATTTTCGACGTTTTCATTTTCGACATTCAGCCACCAGACCAGATTAACTAATTAACTAAAATCTTTAGTTTATAATTCTAAAAGAAAATAACATTATTAAAAGAAAAGGAAATTTTGATTTTTCTCCACAATGTAGAAATAGACTATTGTTTATATCGGATCTATTTTTACGCCATATTTGATTATTAGTTAAGTAATGCTCTCGTGCAAGAAGTTCGAATATACATTATAAGCAATCAAAAAAGTAATTATTAGCATAACAAATGATCTATAAACTCGATTTCTATGTATAGCTACTCATTTTGTCTTGGAGAACAATATTTGTTTTGTTAGTTTGTATGTTTACAGAAACGAGACCTTAACTTCTAGCTTAGAATCTCTTGTACATGCGTCTTCAGAGTCATTAGAATAGGATCGAGATGTATTAGTAGTGCATTAGTGTTGTGACATGAAGGCCGTTAGTTTCATTATTGATGGCATAGATATAGTCATAATATCAGAGTCAAGTATCATCGCTCGAAAATTTGACGTAACCGTTAGATGAGACGAATCTGGTATTTTATCAGTCTGACAGATCTGACGCAAGAACGTATTCGTACCTAGAACAATTTGTACTTGTCAAACTATCAAGGCGGACATTAAGTAGAGAAAAACTATTATAATCTATTCTTTAGTTTAACTTCTCTTAAATTTCATTCAATGAACTAATCAATTGAAAGTACAAATAAATGTTAAACAACGAAAGATCTAGTTAGGAATTAGTATATTATTAAAACTACGTTTTAGCATGTGGTTTCTTTTTTCTGGAAAGCTCTTTCTCACTCTCTCAGATAAATGGTTTGAATGTTATGAATTGAAAATTAAATAGACTTACATTTGATCTTTATCCAAATTTTTATTGTCATCATCGTCACTATCATAATTAAGAAGTTTTCGTTTTGAAAATTTTCCGTTACGTGAAGAAGCTGCTTTCTTATGATTTTCTTGTGTTTTGGATTGTCGTTGTTGGGAATGTTTAGTTTTTCCTTCTCCAGTTACTTTACTTCTACTTATTGTTTGTTTTGACTTTTGAGCATCAAGGTAACGTGATATTCGATAACGATAAGCCCAACCAACTTTAGGCTTATTCACGTTTGTGTTGAGTTGCGATTCTGATTTTTTCTCCTTTGCATGACTAGTTTTTGATGACATTGAATTTTTATTAGCTTTGACAGAAAGTAGTTGACGTTTTGATATACTTGTCATAACAAATGATAGATCACCAGTTAGTGCATCATGTTCCATACCATTTGAATAAAAATCAGAGCCATCATCAATTGCATCATTATTCATAATTACGTATGCATTGTCATCATTAATGGATAGTAATTTTCGAGAATGATACTGTTGATGTTCGTTAGCTAAGTCAATTATTGGCTTTTCATGTGTATGATTTTCATTAAGAAAATCGTCTGATAATTGAAACATGTGTTTAACAAAATGATAAGCACGATCAACGACGGAACTATTTTCATCATCGTTTGTGCTTAATGATTCTATTGTTTCGTTTGCTACAATAATTGTTTCTGGTTTGTCATCTTGAGATTTTGTATCTACTATTGGCTTCAACAAAGAAGCAGACGACACTTGAATTGATTCATCTTTAATAGATGGAGTGAGAGAAAGTGTCTCACTCGACTTGTTAACTAAGACTTTTTTCGTTTTTTTCTTATCATCCGAAATAGTTGCATTACTTATTGGTTTCGCTACTTTCACCTTTTCATTGTTAATGGATATAGGTAATTTTGTCGAGGGTAATTTCTCCGTTATGGTTTTTGTTGCTTGATTAGTCGTAATATTTTTCTTGTCGATTACTGTTGTTAGTTTACTTGATTTAGGTTTTTTTGTCGCTTTAATTATCTTATCCACTTTTGATGTAGTATTAGTATTAGTATGAGTTAATGTTTTATATCGATGAATTTCATTAAGATTATTGACAGCTGCTAGTGCTTGAGTTTTAGTAGCTATCGATGACTTATGTTGTTTAGATTCTTTCTTTTTAGCTTGTTTTGTCTTTTTCTTTTGAGATCGTTTTAATTTTGATTTTCCTTCATCTTTATGCACTTTTGGTTTAAGTAGATGACGATATGGACGAGTTTTAGGACCGGCTACTTTTGATACTGGTGGCCGAATATAAACTGTGAGACCTTCAGAGTCACCTGAACGAGCATATCTCGGTGGAGATGATGGTAATGATGATGATGATGATGATTTTGACGATGGAGAAATATCATGAGATTTTTTCTCTATTGATAATGATTTAAATGAGCCATATGATAACAAACGACGAGTTGACGGACATTGAAAATCAAACTTAAATGATAAAATGAAATATATTCGATATTAATTATTTTCCTCTCCTTCTAATTCGTTTTATACGAATTACTTACTTCGGTAGGATCAGCTGTAGATAACAGTATAAATAGAATAGATAAGCAATAAAATAGGGAAAGCTCCATATTATACTGAATAATATCTAGTAATGCATACAAATATCTTTCCCCTCGTAAGGCAAAGTAAGACGTTGAATACAATATGTTCTATTCTTGATATTGATATGTACTGACAATGGCCATATCATCAAGTATGTTTAAATGACGGCCAACCTTGTTCGACAGTTGATTGGCAATATAGAAGAGATTTATATATCTTCTATTATGTGCTTTCTTTTTCTTATGGGTATTCTTGCGAAATTTTTTCTTCTTCTTCGAAGATTAATAGTCTCGTCCTTAGACTGTGCACAGGTTTACTAAGGACAAGATGTTTGTAAGAAAAAATTGCAAGAATATCTTCGTGTTTGCATACATATATCTAATGATAATTCTATCAGCCTTTGTGTCAATCAACTAAGAACATGGCTGTTAGCAGTAAAAGTTGACTTGATACCTTTTATAAACCACACTATGTGTTGTTTTGCTTCAGTTGATGGTCAACGGATGGGAAATAGGTCGTCTGTTCGGCAATGTTGCAAGACTCAAGGAAAAGAAATACTAGACAAGAGTCAAGCAAGCAACTAGTTTTGGTACTATTCGTTAATCAGCACAGCAAATCTCCAGATGTACTATTCTATCCGCTATTTTGCTCTTTTTTCTTTTATATCTATATAATTATCGTATATTCTGTCTCTAGTCGTATTGGAAAGAAGAGAAAAAAACACGACCTTGGTTGTGGTTTGAGGAGGCACACAACGAGGTCGTGCGTTTTTCTTGCGTATTACTGGAATGTATTAACAACAACTGGTTTATGCTTTATGGACAAATCTCAACCCTAGCTTGATCAGAAGAATCCATAGGATGTCTATAATATAATCACATACGTGTTGAATAGAAAGAAAAATCCAAGTAGTGAAAACGCTTAGAGAGAAACCCATTCAATTAATGATAGATAGATGTTAATATAAATATTTTTTTTATGAATATGCACGTATATTTTACGTGTATATATCGCGCAAATGAATACATGTGTGTATAGCGAGTGAAATATTATTGAAGCGTAGCATACCAATCGTATCCCTATAGAAAATAGTTATCTTTCTATGAGTTTCGTTCATGCATGAAACTATTTTACTGATCATAATTGAGACATGTAACATAAATTAGTTATGATTAGTTTCTATGCTTTATTTCATGAATGCTGTGCACTGAAATGACTCTTTTCTTCTTTGAATGCGTTTGTTTTTCGTACATACAGATATATTTATTTATTTCATAACAAATCTTTTCTTATCATCACTGAAGTAGATGTCAAAAAAAAAAGAGAGAAAAAGAACAGAAGAACAATGATATCTAATAACTGACATTGATCGAGAGGAACGATATTGTAATGTGCTGTAAGTAAATGCAATATAAATATGGATGCATATATATATATATATAGATAGATACACTTTCTTTTTATATATTGAAGAGCAAGAGAAAAAACGAATGTCGATAAATTAAACAGAGCCAAAATCCTTCATCCATTTATCATATTTTTCAAGCATTTCTTTTGAAACTGATGATGAAATTTTCGAAATAGCATTTATAAAATCTTCCATTTTCGTTGGTAATTGTAATTGTTCTTTTAAATTTTGAGCGATATTTTGTATTTCAACCATACTTAAATTTTCAGTGACACGCCGCATTTGCATCATGGCTGCATCACTAAAATTTGAGTTATCAAACAATCGAACACCTATACGCATATTAACAAATAGAAGTGATTGTACATACCGACAAACACTTGTTATATCGGAACCAGAATATCCTTCAAGTTTTTCAGCTATCAAATTTAATTTAACATCAGTATCGAGTGGAACTTCTTTTAAATTTATTTCAAGTAATTGTTTTCTTGTTTCAAGATCTGGTAATGGAATATAAATTCGTTTTTCTAATCGTCTACGCATAGCATCATCAAGATCCCACGGATGATTCGTTGCACCGAGTACCATAACCATTTTTGATGGATCATCATTTCCTCATAGGGAAAAAAAACGAGAACCATATTCAGTGACACAAGAGATCTAGTGCTTTACGTCATAGTCAAAATAATAAGCATATGTGAGAACTTAGTCCACATTCTATAGAACAGATAACATGAGATCACTAAGTAGTCATTAGTGATTCGATTGCAAGTCCTCAATACATCTGTTATTTTCTTTTCATACACGATATTCTTTAACTACATATGAAATATCGTTGTTGTTTCTTTGGTAAATTGTATCGAGAAAAAAATACATCAAAAAGTAATCTTACCAAGTGCACCGGATACTCCATCCATTTGAATCAATAATTCTGATTTGGCACGCCGGCTAGCTTCGTGTTCATTTGATTGACCACGAGATGAACACAATGAATCGATTTCATCAATAAATACAGTTGATGGTGCATAAAATTTAGCTAACTCAAAAAGTAGACGAACTAATTTTTCACCTTCACCGTGATATTTTGATGTTAAATTCGCAGCAGCAACATTAAAAAATGTTGTTTTACATTCTGTAGCTACTGCTTTGGCTAACATGGTCTTCCCTGTGCCAGGTGGACCGAATAGGAGAATACCCTAAATGAAATACTCAATTTATTATACATATGTATATGTCGTAGGACAAATTAAAATCCAGTTGAGTTTCAAATCGAACTTGGACAGATTGAAGTTTTAATTATTAATAGTTGATTTGAAAATTGTAATTTCAACTAGTCAGATTAAAATCTGTAAAATTAATTCCAGTATGAAAAATCTTTTGACTGGCAAAGTGGTCGCGTACTCCAATGAAATCGTCACAGTTTTGAGGGATACAAAAGAATAACAACTATCAATCTTAGATTATAGAAACGAAGAAATAATTCATGAACTTCGTTTGAGCATCTAAGCTTCCCAGGTGATTGAATACGACACTGAATTCGACAGGAGCTGATCAAATTCGATCAGCCGAAGAAATCCTATCGGAATATTGGTCGAGGAATGAGTAATCAATCTGACGAGAAAACATTAATTTATTATTTAGGTACCAATCAGTATCTGATGACACATCATTAGAGATCTGTCAGGACCCTATAACGGATGTTGTCGTATTCTAACTGTGAGGAACCCAATGTCGTTCCGCAACAAGGATTCCGTCGGTTTTGTAGAAATTCATCATAAAGTCCGATTGGATCCAGTTCTTGGAATGAATCTCCTAGGTTACTTTATGTCACTTTTTGTATCCACCCAACAGTTATACGGCATTCATTAATTTATTCAAATGCATTTTCAATTGGCACCACGGGTATTTATTTTTTCGATGAATATAAAATCTCTAGTTCACCTATTTTCATCAAATCAAAAGACTTCTTTGCCCACAATTTTAACGGTGCCTAGTTTTCTATTCAACGCCCTTCAGAATCTCCACGACTTGATTGTAAATCTGCATCTTAATAAAATATTTGCTCTCTTTTTTTCGCATTGAGTGTGGTCACGAATTCGGTCACTTTCATTTAGAATGCTGACTCCATTCTGCTAAACACACCTATGACGGTTTTTGTTGAATTTCCTATTTAAACTTTTAACAACAAAGATCCACCGATTTCAAATTTCATTCATTTATTTACCTGTGGATAGAAGCTTTAATTTTACGTATTTCAATCTGACTTAATTGAGATCAAAATTTTAATTTTTCCTAGTTGAAATCAAAATTTTAAAGTCAACTAGTTCACTTCGCAATGCATTTCAATATCAACTAGTTAAGATTAAAATTTTCAAATCAACTTGTAATAATTAAAATTTCAATCTATCCGCGTTCGATTCGAAACTCAACTGGATTTTAATTTGTCCTACGACATATACATACAAATACGTCATCACTAAAAGAATACCTTCCATGGTCGACGAATACCTTTAAAAAAATCTGGCATATAAAGTGGTAATACAACTGCTTCTTGTAATAGTTTTTTTGCTGCAATACAACCTGCAACATCCGACCTATGATCAAATTCGATAGTAATACTATATTCGACAACAATGATATTTATTTTACCATCGAACATTTGGATCTTTTTGAACAATATCACGTTCTAATCCTTCGACTAAATCTTTTTCTGCATTCGTAGGTTGATATCTTTTCTCCTAAAACATATATGAATTAAACGATTGCATGTTATTCTTTTTGTTTTCTATCAAAAATGAAATTCGAAAACTAACTCCAGCATTTGGTTGATTATTAACTCGTTTATTATCGTGTTGTTTTTGTTTATTTTCTGGAACGGTTGATGCGCCTTTTCTAGCTTTTATATTACTACTAGTATTATTATTATTTGTTGCTCGTACATCACGACGAGCTTCTTGAAAACGTGCAGCTGGTGTTTGGAATCTAGAATCAAGAGTTTCTTTTCTTTTATACAAAAAAAGCCTTCTGTTTGTCAATATCAATGAATCTTACGGCGTGGCACCATAGGGAGGATTTCGATTATTATTAAAACCTAAGTCACGTGTTGGACGTTCATCAATAACGGCATTGTAAAAACTATCACCATCATTTAAATCATTATAACCATCGGTACTGGCAGATCGTCCACCACCAATGAATTTTCCCAATAAATTTTCATGAACTTCACCGAGCATTTGTTCATGTTCTATTGTTAATTGAAGTTCTCGTTCTAGTTGTGCTAGAGACTAAATTGTAATATTAGAAAGAGAGAGTAATGACATGTAAGTATGAAAAAACAAACGAACTTCATGACCGCGTTTTTTTTCAATACCATCGAATAATGTTTGACAATAACGTCGAAGTTTATCAATAGCTAATTTATAAAATGTGATGCCTTTACTATAATCTCCATCTAAATACATCATATTTCTTTAGTTTTAATTTTGAAATCTATTCAAATCGAAAATTTTCTTACACATGTAATATTCCCGTGCCTTTTGTATTTCTTCTTCAAAATCTTTTGTATTAGAGGCAACAGATGCCATTGCAAACGAAAATTATTATTATTTCTAATAAGTATGAATGAAAAATTTCAATGCACGCCAATCATCTAAAGTAAGATGTAAATATAATGAGTTGAAATAGAAATAAGGAAAAAATTCTTGATCGTAAACAAAAACCAAATCATTTATTTTTACTAAACTTTTATGTTCGGTTCGGAAACGAAAAACAAAACTAGATGAAACGTTGAAATTTCATCTAAACAGTGGTGTTGAACACAAAAAGAAATGAAGAAAAATGATAACGATGATGCTACAAAAAGAAAAAGAATATTCCAACAATACGGTCAATGATTTGTTAATTAAATTTCTTCTCCACATTCGAATCGTGCAAAATCATTAACATTCAATTGATTTTCATTAAGAAACATTTCTACTGTTTTTTTCTTATCATCGGTATGCATCCATTTTTGATATAAAAGACGATCTTCGTCAATGCCTATTTGTTTCTTTTCACTTAGACCAATTGTTTTCGAACGCGTTGCTACTATATGTTGAGCAAGTAAACGTCCAAATTGTTTTGTCTACAAAATAAAATAGAATAAAATGAAAACGAAAACCTTGAACTTTCTTTACAGTTATGGTTCGTCAATATTTTTGATCAAGTTTCATATTCGATTAAAGATTGCAAACATGTTTTACATTGATACGAAAAAAAAGGGGATGTGTTCGATTAAGGTTATTTACTACTGGTGTAAACAATCGCAAAAAGATCAGATTAATCCGTCGAAAATAAAAACAAATTCTACGTCTTCTTCATCGTGAATAAATAGAACATTCAACATTGAATTCAAATCATAACAAGTGGCAATGACGGAAACAATTCTTAATACGAATACAAATGATATTCAATTAATGCGCAAGGAATATTTGGATAAAACAGAACAATTATCAACACAGCCCAATTCCTTAAAAGAATTAGTTGATTTAATTTATCAAGCATTTGCTACTAATGAAGTTGATATTGATTATGTTTATACAATAATGAAAAATTATAAAGTTAATATGAAAGAATTTTTGCCGTATATAAAATTTCAACAAAATAGATATACAAGAAATTTAGTTGATGCTGGTAATGGAAAATTTAATTTGATGATTTTATGTTGGGCTGAAAGTCAGGGTTCATCAATACATGATCATACGAACGCACATTGCTTCATGAAATGTTTACATGGAACTTTAATTGAAACAAAATATGCTTGGCCAAAAAGTAAGAAAGAAAATGAAGAAGAACCAATGGAGATTATCTGTCGAACAGAATTAAAAGAAGGAGAAGTGGCCTATATTAATGATTTAATTGGTTTACATCGTGTTGAAAATCCAAGTCATACAGATACGGGAGTTACATTACATCTCTATGTACCACCATACGATCATTGTAATATATTTGATGAACGTACAGGTCGAACAAATGAAGCTTCGGTTACATTTTACTCGACGGGTGGAAACATAATAAAAAATGAATGAATCATGAAATTCGCTGTTTTGTTTTGGTCTGGTAATTGAAATATTAAAAAATTGAACTTCATTCACTGTAGATAGATATTTTTTTGTCACTGTACAATTTTTTATTTTATTTCACAAAAATTGATTATGGTCTAATTGATATTCGTTTTTTTCTGACTTAAATAAAAACAGTGCTTGAAATTTGAAAAGTTCCGTTCTATTAATAGAATCCATGTATAGACAATTTTAATTCAAAACATTCGACAAGATGAGACATGTCACGAACTTGTGATAATATCATACGATTCAATTATTTACAATGGAGAGAAAAACAAAGTGTGATCGATTTTTTCTCTCAATGAGAACATTCAACAATTATTCTCATTTTCATCTTATTGAAATGATTCATAGTTTGAAATTTAATAGGTAACATTAAACTTACCATATTATCAAATATATCAGCAAGAACTAATTCACCATTACCAATTGCTTGTGTTAATGGTATTTTATCTTGTTTGCCATAGTATGTTCTAGTCCATTTTGATGAATCACCATCTCGAAAGTCAACTTGAGCTAGTTTTAGATTAGGCCAAATATAGATGATTTGTTTCAATGATGGTATTCGTTTATAATTCATGGATTTTTCATGTAGAATCAAACGTTCAGTTGTTGGTGTTATAAGTTCAACAATAACAACTGGTTCACGTGTTATGGCTTGATCATTTTTCGGTGCTTGATTAGTAAGACATAGACTCGGATAATAAATATAGATCGGATCAGGTGTTCGTATACGAATATCCATTGGAAGAATATGAACATTGCTTATTTGTTGTCGTTCAATTTGTATACTTAGACTTTTAACAAATAAATCATGTGCATTTTCACGTGATGGTAATGCATAAACGTATCCATTAAGATATTCATGAAGTTGAGTGGATTCATCTTCTTCATCAAGATATGTACTCAATTCAATAGGTTTTTGAATACTTGCATTTTGACATATCGTTCGTAATGGATATGAACGAGTTACTATAGCTGAAGATAATGTTGACATTGTTTCATCCTAAATAGACAAGTATTCATTGTATTCGTTTTTTGGCAAATTTATTTTTTGCTCGGATAATAGATACATTAGATTCATTGACTGAAGTCGAGTCCACTTGAGAATAATTAACGAGTGCACCGTATCTTCCCATGCGGCATGAATCTGTACTTGCACTATTAATTTGTCCATGACAATAACTAGATAAAAGTTGATTGTTCTTGATATTAAAGACAATACCACGTCGTAGAACAACATTTTCTCCAACAGATCCAACACATAAAGCTGCTATGTCAGCTAATGTTTTTGAACGATCATCGTTAAAAGGTAATGTCGATAGTGCATATTTATCATAGAATACCTTGAAACAATAACATATTTTCAGAGTAGATATAGAAAATAACAAGAAAAACCTTTTCTTTTGATCTATCAGTTTGGTTAACTATCAAACTATTTGCCACTTGAGAAACAAGTTGTTGGAATTTTTCATTTTTAGCCACAAAATCTGTTTCACAATTAACCTAAGTAATGCATATAAATATATTACTAAATAATAGTTTTTGAAGATTTACCAAGCCGATTCAACAAACCTCAACCATTGCAGCTGAATCTGCATTTGTCATAATACCAATTAAACCTTGAGATGCAGCACGGCTTTGTAATTTTGTTGCTCGACTCCAACCTTCGGTCTGTGCACGTTGATGAAGCCATGCTTCAGCCTTACATAAGAAAGAAAAAAAAATTAGATTTCAATTATTCGTCGTTTATTAATTTGAAAAATGATTAACTTGTTCAAGATTATCATTAAATTGTTGAAGTGCTGTCCGACAATGCGATAATGAATAACCAGTTTTTTTCCGTAAAACACTTAATGGCGATGCTGAATTTGAAGCAACAGCTGATTGAGAGAAATATCGTGGTGCACTTTTAACAATTAACCGTCGCCAGACAAGCATATCTTCAATGATACTAAAGAAAAGCAAAAAACAAAAACAGTTTTATTTTGTTTATTACATCATATGTACAAAAATGAAAAAGAAACGACGAATCAATTTCGTTTATGTAGTTTTTGTTCAAAATTAAACCATACAGATAATTAAAATTCAATGTAGGAATTATAAAGAAAAGTTCATTGAAAAGAACAATTAATCATTGGCTAGTTGACATTTCTTTTTTCTTTTGTTTGAAATACAACATGTAAAAACAGTACTATTCTTGTAATAGGTCTTTAATAATTCTAACAGACAGATGACTTGTTCTTTCTAGCTTAATCATATTTTCTTTTCATCCTACATTAAAACGAAAACCAAACGAGACAAGTCATCGTCTTCTAAGTACGAATCATTTTCCGTATGCTTAAAACAAAAATGAAATTTACAATGCAAAACAATAAATCACAACAAACTCTCATTCGACAAGAGATTCTAATACTAAAGAACAGCGAAAACAGAAAAAAAAAAGAAAATGAACACTATCAAATCAATATAAATATTTCAATGTGGTAGAAAATCAACGTCGTTATCGATTTGATGCGTCTGATGACCACTACGTTTCGTACGTGGTGTACTATTACTGATTTCGTCTGTAGTGATTGTAGCTGTTGTAATTACTGATGCTGGTGTTGCTGTATTAGGTACAATAGGTGTTGCTACTGCTGCAGCTTTTTTACCTTCAAGCCGAGCCGATCGTGCACGTTGTCCTTTGATTTCTGATGTTTGTGTGACTAATGGTCGTTTTTGAATATTTGCTACAGTTGCAACAGCTGCGTCCATCGATTTTGGTATGAGAACTTTTTGTTCTTGTTGTAAATGAGAATTATTTTGTTGTTGATATTCATGATGATGATGATGATGATGGTGGTGATGATGATGATGACCTTTACGACGATTTGTCGTTTCACGTTTATTACCTAGAGAATCTAGACTATTTCCAAATACATTTATTGTTGATCGCGGTTGTTTTGTTCCACCATAATATGGATGTACATCATGAACAGGCGGAATTTTCAATTGTATATCGTATGCTTCATGAGCTGTGACACGTGTCTGTAACGATGGACTAGTTGTACGAGTTTTTGGCACATTAGAGACAGGTGTTGGAAATTCAATATCAGGATCTTCAATATCAGGTGCAGCTGGTAAATAAATAAGTTGATCATTAATATCATCGTCATCACTTGAGACTAATGCTTCAATACGTGGATCAGTGACAACATCAATGTCAATATTATTATCGTCATCATTTTTAATATTTCCATTTGTATCTAGGCGTTGTCGTTTATTTGGTGAGCCTGCATAATCTAAACCATCTAGACTACGATCTTCATCTTTAATATCGAATTCTGATTCACGTTCATGATATTCAACATTTTCTTCTAGTTCGCGAAAATCGGGCGCAAATGCAGACCAATTTTCAACTTGAGAATGCGACCATATAGAAACAACGCCACTTGATATACTTGCAATTATAGGACGGACTGGATGCCAACATACATCGGCCAATGCTTCACCTTTCGTACCATGTAAAATTTTAACTAGATTACCAGATACTGTTTCCCAAATATATAAAGAATGTTGTCGAGATGATGCCCCACATATATATTCACCATCGCCTGACCAACAACATTTACGCCATAGAGATTTATTAACAAGATCTTGAAGTTTTTGTTTTGGTTCAAGATCACGACTAATGCCACATGAGAGCATTTCAGCATAATTATAGATTCGAATGATTCGATCACTTGTATTAACTAGGCAGTATTGACCTAGGAAATGATAAATGAAATTTGATTTCTAATTTTCTCTTTATTGTCGATGTTAGAATTCATATGATTGCGTGACTCTAGTTATTTAGTGGATATATCTAACTAATGTACTGTGTGTGAAGTTGAACAGTCACAAATTGACCTTGAAGAAATGTCACTGATGAATATTCATCATCAAATATTCTTACTAAAGCATGCTGACTAAATTGTTTAAGATATAAAACGACTGATTATTTTTCTCTTACATCGTAATGATAAGCAAGAAAACTATCTGTTCAATGGTTGAGAAAATATAGTTTTCTCTTAAATTTTGAAACAAATTTTTCTATCTTTTATATCAAATTATGATTGGAGAAAGCCGGATCGTATTTTTAGACATTTTTTTAATGTTTTGTTAACGTAATTGACGATTCAATGATTTCTTTCTCTCTTGCTTGTCTACATGTAAATTAGTTTTCTTCAAATGAACAATCGAGACGATATAATGAGAATTTTCTATTTCATTTTCAAACTTAACCGTTCATATATTTCATTGACTTTAATACATATTTAGTCTTCAATTAAATAAGCATGCGTTTTCATATGAATACAAAGTCGTATGTAAAATACTTCGATAATGAAAAGATATTCTAATGATTGTGAGCAATGAATAATTGTTGTGAGCTATATTTCTGTTGAATAGAACTTCCAATATCGAATATGATTATATGTCAGCATTTTCAATGTTCATATCGATATTCCAACTAATAAAGGAACCACATAATGAGTTCTTTTCAATTTGAAGACGCAATTTTGTTTATCTCTTAGATGTACCAGAATATTCTAATGAAAATCTTAGTCATGTTTATTTTTCTATTAGAAATGAGTACAACTAGTTGACGTTCTCTTGTCTGTCTTAGTGAGCAAGACTTTTAAAAGGTTAGAAAGATCAATAGATGAATATAGTTTCCAGACAAATATCTAAAGTACAAATTTATCGTGCACTTGAGATCCTACGATTATCCCTAAGAAAAATAGCAGCGCACGAGAATTCAGTATTTAAAAATAAATTAAACCGTTGTTCGAATGACCTCATATGAGAGTAATGCATGATATCTGAAGACGAAAACAAAATTCAATGATTGATGAATTCGGTCAATAGTATTCTTCAAATATGTATGATTTAAATCAATTCATTTATTGCTTACCTCGACGAGGAATTTCAATATGTCTTAGTACCGTATTTGTATTTGTTCCAGTTGTAATTCGAAACGATGAAATTGTTTTCAAATCGGAAAATGTTTTGACAACAATCAAACCTCGACTGTTACCTAATATAATATGTTCACCTTTTCTATCAAATGTTGATATAATATCATTGAATTCATCGTCAATTGTAACTATTGTATGTTTACCATTATTATCAATTAGAACAGGTGCATGTTTCATTGGACATATAAGCAAATAAGATGAATTACGTGGATGAAATTGTACTTTGAGTATTGGAGATTGTATACAAGATATACGTGTACGACACCGGCCTGTCGATGTGTACCATATACAAACAGTATTATCAGTTGATGATGTTGCTATTAAATCAGATTTTTTGGACCACGACATACAACATATTGGAGAACAATCTGCACAAATTATTTTAGCTATACCACGTGTCAAGAAATCCCATATAACAAGACGACCATCAGAACAACCGACAGCTAGCATTGAACCTTTCATTTAAAATACATACCAATATATAATTGTTTGTATTAGATTTTTCTTGAATAGTCATATTACTTACCAACTTTGTTAAAAGCACAACAAACAGCCATCGATGCACAATCAAGTGTGCCATCGAACTCTTCTGGATAATTTTGTTGAAACGTAGAAAGTAATTCAATATTCATATTTTCATCTAGAACAAAGAGAGACGTAGAGCATTTTTTTTATCGTTCATTCATTTTGTTTTTATTGCATTTAGATACACAAATAGAAAAATAATTTCGTCATAGTCGAACCAAAAAGAAGAAGAACTATCTATCTGACATTGATTATTCACTTGGTTTGTTTGTCGTTAGTAGAGATTATTTGAGTTTATCTAATAGTTGCTTAACAATATCCAGTTCAGCAATAAGTAATCGAACAGTTTCTTGTCCATCATTTGTACTTTTACTAAGTTTAATAAGACGATGATCAATAAATTCAATTAATTGTAAACGAAGATTTTGTTCATTATTTACATAAAATGAACGTTTACATTGTTCATATAATTCAGCAAATTTCATGCCTAAAACATCAACCATCAATATAAATATATCCTAGATAATACGATAAAGCTTTTTAGAAGTTGAAACATATCATCTGCTTGAGATATTCTAGTCATTTCATTTTATCTTAAGAACGTGCAATATATTCTACTCGTTCCAATTCAGCATATATTACTACCTAAAGATGTATATACATATATCGTATAATATGATATCGTTTCCACAAGCAGCGCAAATTCTATCATTGAATATATGGAAAATCTCCTGCAGAGTTCTGACGCTCTTCAAACTAACCATAGCGTATTCACTTTGCTATCCTATGGATAGTCCAATAAAATTCATCGACACTGATTCATCCATTCATGTTTGCATTAAGCAAGTAGTGCTTGATGCTTTAATTGGTAACGTAGATCGTTAAGTTGTATGATTCATCCAAAATCTCACTTACTAGTCTCTGACGAAATTCGGTACAACTTTAGGAGAATATTTTTTTCTGTCAAAGGAACCAAATTCACCTATTATCGTTTGTAACAGATTTAGAATTTAAAAAATCATTTGACAATTAATTTTCATAAGTTCATATTCTAAATTTTGTTCGAACATCTATGATGGTTTATGGAATCATTAGGTAATCGACCGATCTTAGAACAATATTTCTCTTCGATAGAACAATGCTAAAAGAATTTTTCTATAATAAATTTATGACGAATGAGAAACTGTCTGAGAACGACGTTCACAGTTATCATACTTCATGATGTGAAACTCATGGCCAAATCATTCAAAAATCACATTTTTAGATTATTAGTTTAAATTGTTTTGTTATGCATTAGAATTAAATAATCTAGTCAAATGATCAGAGTATGGATTTATCAGAACATGGTTATCAATTGCAGAGGGCGCAGCACCCTATGTATGAAAATGAAGATAATAGGCAGGATACATTTTGGAAATAAATCCGTAGTTTCTATAAAAATCAGGAAACTTTAATTCTTATCACGGTACTATTGTTCAGACGGAAAGCTTTGCAAAACTATGACAATCAATGAAAGTCGATTGAAATTACTAGATTATATTTCGTCGAAAAAATTGTTCGACTCCTAGTCATTCCTTTTCGTTCGCTGTATCTAATTATTCATTGTGTCTGTGTTTACTTTTCCTCTATCACGTGACATCCTTTCCTATTGGACTCACATTTGTTTCGAGTTGAAATCACAATTTTATCAGAAAAGTAACCTCAGAAGAAAATTAGAATAATTCGCAGTATTCTCACACTTTTTAAACGTTCAATTGCTATCTTTTCGGTACTCAAACCATTTCCCTACATGACGACTCATGGCGCCACTCTTACTTTTCCTCTTCACACATATGCAACAACCATATCATAGATAAACGAATAAAAGCATCTACAAGAAACTTTTAGTAAATCGACTAAAATGTTAAAATCATGGAATACAAGATTTAATAAACCTGCGCACGATCGTAAACTGTATTCTATAGATAGCACCCAACTACGTGTAATGATCATTAATGATAAAATAAGTATCTTCAAAAATCAAGTAATTCGCAATAATCGAAGCAATAGAAATGGACAGAATAAATAAAGATGTTAGTGTCATCTTTCTCTGCATAAAAAATATTGAAATAATATTATGATAGAATTTGAAAGGAATGTTGACTATTAAAAAAATAACACGTCCAAATGACGTATATATGATTCTACTAAGATAGCAAGACACCTTTAAACAAATCAAGAAAGTAGTATTGCTGTGTGGCCTGCAATTAATTTATGAAAAGGTCCATTCTCCCAATGTCAGATACAGTGACGAATTTTATCGTTCTTAGAAATGTCACACATTACAAAAGAAATTCATTAGTTCTGTATAAAATTCAAAACTAATGCATAATAATTGTTTTTGTGAGTATTTCTCGTGTTAATTTCCACTCGAACTTCTGTAACAAACGAAAACGTTCTATTTCTTCATTCGTTTATTGAATAGAAACAGCAATCGCCATAGGATTTGATTATTCTTGCATAGCAAGTTTTCTGTACTCAATACCTGAAAATCAAATATTAAGTACTAACCTTCATAATCTTTTGTATTAGTATTAGCCAAGAAGGCTTCAACAAGTAAACGAAAAATTCGTCGAGCATTTGGTGTTAAACTTTCAATAACATGTTCAACAGCACTCATTGATAGTTGACCTTAATATTCAATCGATTAAAATGTATGCTTCAATAACAAGCATTTTATAATCATTACTTGTTTTTAATCGAATGGTATTAAGTCTTTCATTAGTTGTTTCATCAATATACGGTAGCCTATAAAAATAAGAAAATAATATCTATCACTAATATAATTACCCTGCACGTACCATGTATGTACAGCATACCATATCCATCGAAAACTATTAAGACTTTGTTGATTCCAAACTAGAAGAAATTTAAGAAAAATAATATTAACGAAGACAAATCTTTCTTTTGTTTGCTGTACTTAAGGGTCCATTTATATGATCAATTGTAGCAAGAATATGAATGTACTGACATTGAGCTGCCGATTTAAATATATTTTGTACATGAATATTACGAAAATTCATTCCATCGATATTATTTATCAATAGATATATGTGTAATTCTATGTGAATAAAAATTTAATGATCTTTTTTTAAAGAACTATTCCGATTAACTTACTGTTTTTTTCAAGTTTTTTTATTAAATCTTTTATGCATTCATCGTTATTATTCGATGAATTAATGTTAATCTCTTGACATGAACAAATGCTTTGTAGAACCTAAACAAATTTATTTTTCCATCATTCATTTTGTTTCTATAGTTTTCGCAGTATTAATTAGAGTGATAATATCTATATACATGTTGTATAGTAAATCTCGTGATACTTTTCATAATACAACAAATGTTCTACTTTTGCTGAGATATATGCATAACTAATAGCATCTATCTAGCAATAGATTGATTGTCATGTATGAAAATTTATGTGAACTTTTGATTAGTTGAAAAAGATTGTAGTCATCATTTAGGAATATTAATCTCTTGTTGTTCATGTATTAGGATAATAAATCTTGTTGTATCACACCTCAGGATCTTTAGATAGATAGATATTGGCAAGCCTCTACGATTGCCCAGGATGAAACCGCCCGATAGGATACTTTAGGGTGTTGGAATCTCGGTATCCCGGCAACTTGCTGTTGGTATCCCATATGCAGGATTCTGATAGTGTTCAGTTGATTCCTATCGGATCCGATAATTTCACGATAGGATCCAACGAAGTTCACCCATTGGATCAATAGTTCTGAGTCGTCTGTCAAATTTTTCAGACGTCAAACTTCTCGTCATTATTCAACATGAACTTGACGTAATCTTCACAAAGAATATATGAATGTCAATGTCAGCACGATATTTCACTACTTCTTTATTATCATACTTTGCACTTTGAAGACAAATACACAAAACAAATTCTTCTTCTTCATAAGACCCTTTATTTCATAGAGCGGGAATGTATTTTATTATAATCTCTTGATACTTTTCATGATAAAACTAATGTTCTACATTTGTGGACACATATGCATAACATATAGGAAAATATTTCTTCGAGCTACTTATCGGAAATCTATAATGGAAATGTTGTCAGTAGGGGTGGTACTTTACTTTTACTTTACTAGTAAATAGTAAATAAACTATTTACTATTTACTTTACTAAAGTAAATAAACTA